>NQII01000194.1:929191-1038017 GCA_002778355.1 Clitarchus hookeri | reverse complement strand
GGGGGGGGGGTCCCCGGAATAGACCAAAGATGAGGTAGACCGATCTCGCTGGCTGCGCACAACCAATCTCTGTGTCCCAGCATTGAACTGCTTTTCTGCAAATACGTCTAGCGAAAACGATATGGTTTGGATTTGAGGTTATAACACCGTTTCGTAAACAAATGCTTTGAGATGTTTGTATACATCCTCCAAACAATTGTTAATGCAGTTTGATTAATAAATTCAAATTTGTAAAAAGTATTTTATTAATATGATAGTGCTTCTCATTTAAAAATTAAGATATAAACAAACACGTTCATTACTGTTGACGATGTGACTTTTGACATTTGCGTTCCTTTGGGGTAGGTCAATGTTGGGCGCATGCGCAGAAGACGCATAAGCGGCCTGCCTCATCTTTAGTGTACAGTCTCCGGTCGCACCTCCACCGTCATCTGGGTTGACAGTAGGAATGTCAATATCTTAAAATACTATCGATATGATTGAAATTGGTTATTTATAAAAGTATCGTTTTACGAAACAATATATCGAAAGAAAAAATATCGATTTTCGTTACATCAAGATCCGATGTATTGTGTATTAAACGACTTGCCAAATGAAAAATTGCTTGGAATATTACATATTGGTAGAGACCTGAAACATTCCTTAGTTCAATGACCTGCAGGCTAGACTCTATAGTCTTATGTACAGATATGCCGATTATATCAACTGCACATTGGTTGTCTGCCGCCACAGCGGAAGGCGAAGATTGGGCAAGCCTTCTGCAGGAGGTGTCAAACACTGCGTGGACCAATGGTTGGCATTTTATTAACACACGTGTTTTGAATTCTAGCTTGTCCCGAAATGAATCCGCGAATTTTTCAGGTCTCTACATAATGGGGACACGAGACATTGCTGAAAGATGGTGGCGCCTATTTTGGTGCATGTTGGAAAAGTTAACATTGTAATTTTTTTATACAAATTTTGTATTGAAAACAAAGTTTATTTAAAGAGCATTTTAAAATCATTTATTTCCGAAACCTGAAACAAATATATTGATATCGATAAAACATCGTTGACATATATAGACTATTTATATCCATATATATTATATAATTCCGTAATTTCGATATACCGATATTTTTTCAACATCACTATTTGACGGACAGTCCTCAATCACTACTTCAGCACAGTGTTTAAGAATAGGGAGGTGGAACGGCCGCTCAAACCGCGAACTCCAGCTGCACAAAAACAAAACGGCGTCACTGACAACACGTCGGAACGCCGTTCGCCAATCAGCGCCTGGTATCTCACTCGCCAGCCAGCAGTTTAGCAAGTAGGAGGCGTTTCCTAGCACGCGGTGGCCAATCAAGACACAAGTCCAGTTTCCAGAGCCTCACGCAGCAAATCAGAGGAGAGGGTAGCTACGCCCTCAACACAGGAACCTCCACACCATTTCGCAACTGTGTCCGAGCTACTGTGTTGCGAAGCTACACTCTAAAAAATTATTCGGACATTTTCCATACCGGTTAATACGCTTAGCGAAAAAGCGGGAATGGTAACCCCCCTCCCCCCATACTATACTTTCATTGTACCGTTTCTACATTTGGTCAGGAAACAGTCAAATGCGTAGGGAAGTTCCCAACTTTGTATAGTAGCGACACTAAGCATTCCTATATCTGCAGCTTGATGTGTAATATTATTACCATACAGTGTATAGCTAGGGCCAGTAACTTTTCGCGTAAATATCGGAGCACACAGTAGACTTCAACACTATATACACACCTCAGCTGTTGTTATACTTCCATTGGCTGCTGGTGCCGTGTCCGTCTTTGACCAACCCACTCAGGACTAAGTAACTCCGACACTGAACCTTCGTGATTCGTGCGCAAACGGTTAACACGGGCCAAAACATTTTTTAGCTAATCAAAGAAGCTGGACGACCCTACAGTGCTTTGGACTGTTTCTTGTCTCGAAATCTTTTAGCGAAATATAACTGCCCCTATGTATAGCTAAACAACTTCCATTACCGTTTAGGAAGTTTTAATAGAACATTTTTACAGTGTACGTCCGCTGCGCTGGCAGAAGATATCGCTGCTCGATCTACACCCAGATAATAACGAAAGCGCCGCAGAGTAGACACGTGCACAGATACGAAATAAGAGTGGCGGTTCCTTTGACGCGGGCGTACTCGTTATCCGATTGGCTGCGGTGGACTCTGGTAACAGGCTTTGTGTCTGATTGGCTACTGCGCGATGCGAAAGTTTTCCTATTGGTTGGACTGCCGGCTGGCGCTGATTGGTGAACGGCGTCCCGGCATGTGGCCGGTGACGCCATTTTGTTGTCGCGTACGGCTGGAGTTCGTTGCTTAAGCGCCTGTTCCACCTCTGTATTCTTAGCTACTCTGTGATCACGTGTGCTTTCCTTTCATAAAGTTTATTTTGTAGGGCGATTCCTTGTTAGCCGCGCAGCATAAAACGGGGGGCGTTAATTATACCAATATAATGAAAAAAACTTCTAGGGCACAGCCTTCTTGTTGAGGGAAGCGACCGGGCATGAGATTCAACGAGCAGGAGTGTGTCGGGGGGATTTGGGAGGTAATTTATTTACCAGACAAACAATAATTACGTCGTGCGGGCCGGGCTGGCAGCGCTATGGCCGCCACAAAGACGTAAGGAAAACAACGGGGAGGGAATGTCTTAAAAGCGAGGCAAGCAACAGCAAACGAGGTAGGACGCGACGGGGTTAGTTTGTGGAGGGCTCCGCTCTTCAGACCGCCGGATCGCCGCCGAGGAAGAGACGGCGCGTTGTGATAATATTGACGGTGCTGACAGCATTCCTGTCCGTGCACGGCGGAACTATAACGCAGTGGCGTACGCAGGCCCCCTTTTTTTTCGGAGGAACTATCGAAAGTGCTAAGGAGGTCGAATCCTTTTGCTAAGCAAGGGAAGATTGCCAGAAGGCCTAGCCTGGAAATGCAAAGATAGTAAGTCCTTACAGTGCATCTGTCGCATAATTCAAGGGGAGCCTGTATATTTAGATGTGTTTGGCCCTCTGCCCTCTGCCCTCTGCCGATGCAGTCTATGAAATCTGTAGGAATTATTATGAGGGGTGGGGAAGCGGATTGCTACTATACAATTAACGACTTGCTAATGTCCTTTCTTAAAAGTATCGAGGCCCGAGGAAATCTTTGACTTTGAAACATAAAAACATAAAATTTAACAGTAATTAATTTTATTTTGTGAAAAAAATATGCGAATTCCTTTGACAGTAATATGATAGATACAAAGAGTGCATGGTATTCACTAAACTTCAACATTTTGTATAGTTCAACATTTAAATTATCAGAATTACATTTTTTCCCCCTCAAGTAAAGTCAGAGAGTCAATGAGGTTACTTTCCAATCCAATAAATATAATAATGCGATAACTACCTAAAAATTCTGTTTCTCAGGGGATGCGATTTCCCTGAATTTTTTTCGCCACTGCTGTAAAGTATATTTGTGGTTACTATGGTCGCGAAGGCCTAATAACGGACTTGGATGCACCTACCCAAGTGAAAGAGAGAGACAGAACGACTTGCAAAGCACCAGCCACAGGTATTTGGCAGGTGGGCAGACGAATCTGTAGGCACTCCCTCCCACCTGCCATGCCGCCGTCGTCCAATTGTTTCCTCTCCCGGGGAGAAGTGGCTAGACATTGGCAGAGCTGCCAAGTCCTAAGTTACAGCGGCTCTACTATAGCCATGCTGAAGCTCTACTTTCGGGCTGCCCATTACTAAATACCTGAAGAATTCGCGGATTCATTTTGAGATAAGACAGACGTCAAAACTTTAGACATTGGTCCACACGGTGTTTGACACCTCCTGGAGAACGCCGGCCCAATGGTAGCCTTCCACTGTGGCAGAAGACAACCAATGTGCAGTTGATATCGACAAATTTGTACATAAGAACGTATAGTCTAGCCTGCAGGTCATTGAATTCGCGAATTTTTGAGGTCTCTACCCATTACGTATCATTCCGCCTCGTACAAAGTACCTGCCACACTGTCAAATTTTCGACTTCGAATTTGAAGACGAAATACGACCACCGAAATTTCCATCCAACAAATTTGTTATAATAACCTTGAATATGTTTGAAACTGTGTCACACAGGCGAATATTTTTATTGCGAGGACCTAGTCTGAATATTTATTTCAAACTGACTTTCAGTGAGACACCGGTGTTGTGTTTTCATGAGAGTCCGTTACAGAGAGAAATGTAACGAATGTTATGTTCTTTTTCACTTCTTAACTAAATTAAAATTTTATTTATTATATATATTTCCTTCACAGTGACGTTTAATACCTTTCGAATTCTTAATATTTATGAACCATATGTGCACTTTAAATAGCGTTCATACTCTGAGAATTTCGATATAAATTAATGATCTCTAAAACCGTATTCCATTTCCAGCAACTGTTCGCCATTTTGAAGTTTCGTAATGTCAGAAACGGTCAATTTTGAGTTGAGTTGAGATATTTGGGTGGCTCTTGACGCCGAGATATTGAGAGCCGATGAGGGTGAAATGATGTGAGAATGGAGCAGCTCCGGAATGAAAGGACGGGGGGAAACGGGATATCCCCGATATAAACCCGCCGACCAGCGGCATCTTCCGGCGCTATTTCCACAAGCGAAAATCCGGGAATGACCCGGCCGGGGATAGAACCCGGTTCGCCTTGGTGGTAGGCGAGCAGGCTAACCGCTCAGCCACCGCGGCCCCAAGGCTGATTTTGTCATGCTCGATTCTGACTGGTTAAACCCATTAAAATTAAAAAAAAGAAAAAAAATAGATTATAACCTGACCAATATTCAAAATGTTTAATGGGAACTAGAGTCACTATGTGAAAAACAACTCATAATGTTTATGCACAAAAGTGGAATAAACTTCAAACGCTTTTACATTAAAGCATGTCTGTAAAAACGTTTGCTTCACAGACAACGTACTAAAACTCAGTTCAATAATATTTTCCGTGCGGAATATTCCTTACTAGCCATTAACCCACAAAAGTCACATATAAATTTAAAAGCACATACCTCGAACACTGCGGAGTATTTATAACCGAGGAAGCATTTGTAAAGTGCTTTATAAACAGCCTGTTCTTTGAGGAGCGGGTACCTGAACGCTATAACGGGAAGAAGGTAAATATTTGGTTTTGAGGTGAAACTGTAGCGTAAAATGAGGGTCAGATGTACATTCAAGGCCAGAAATAGAGGACACGGAGGAAGATTAAAAAAGAACAGAGGAACTGGAGTCAATAAAAAAAAGGGTAAGCGAAACAGATAGGTCTCGTGCTGCATACAGACCGCTTATGGGAGACGATTATTGAAATAAAGATACTTGTCTGTTAGAAAAGGAGAGTAATGAAATCAGATTGAACGATCGCTCCTAGAGCAAAGTTCAACCTTTCACGCTCATTGTAGCCAAATGTCAACGTGTTGCACAGGAAGGTAATATTTGACAAGCACTGCACTATGCGAAGCTCATTGCCCTATGATTTTCCCCGGGAGTAACTGATTCCTAAACCATTCTACTGCTCTACGTCACGACTGGTTCACATCACTAATCACTAGGGCCAGTAATATTTCGCGAAAAGATTTCGAGGCAACATACAGTCCAAAGCACTGTAGGGTCGTCCAGCTTCTTTGATTGGCTAAAAAATGTACTGGCACGTGTTAACGGTTTGCGCACGAACCACGAAGGTTCAGTGTCGGAGTTACTTAGTCCTGAGTGGCTTGGTCAAAGACGGACACGGCACCAGCAGCCAATGAAGGTATAACAACAGCTGAGGTGTGTATATACTATTGAAATCTACTGTGTGCTCCGATTTTTACACGAAAAGTCACTGGCCATATATATAAGTAATTGCAAAAACACTTGGCTTGTTATTTTTATGATTATTTAGATATTTTGTAACCAAAATAGAAATAGATGGTAGAAATTGTTATTTTATTTAAATTGTGAAGAGCAAGACCTGCACAGCTTGTGAGAGAGATACGATAAGAAGACAGATAATGGTAATATTAAAATTGCGTGGTCAAAGACATGGTAAGTAAAAGATTTGCCACCCCCCTCTCCCTTCTGGAAACAAAAAGTTCAGCGTATCTGATCGTAAATACGCACTGAGAGAAAGGTTGTGTTCAAGCCTTTCACCTGGGCAAACCGGGTTAGGGGTCGCTCTTGGGTTTTCGCACGTGCGAATCGTGCCGGACGATGCAGCTGGTTGGCGGGTTTTCTCGGAGATCTCCAGTTATCCC
This sequence comes from Clitarchus hookeri, assembly GCA_002778355.1. Taxonomy (NCBI): domain Eukaryota; kingdom Metazoa; phylum Arthropoda; class Insecta; order Phasmatodea; family Phasmatidae; genus Clitarchus; species Clitarchus hookeri. The sequence continues at coordinate 1,031,747 of NQII01000194.1, read as the reverse complement.
CCGGCCCCTTTCATTCCGGCGCTACTTCACATTCACCTCAAACAGACCTCGCTGTTACGAGCTGCCCAAATCTCTTTACTCGCTCGCCCTGTGTGCGAGTACTGGNTCCGGGGCTACTTCACATTCACCTCAAACAGACCTCGCTGTTACGAGCTGCCCAAATCTCTTTACTCGCTCGCCCTGAGTGCGAGTACTGTAGAATGGTTGAAGAGGTTTTGTACTGTCGTGAATCGGGAGACGAGATTTGAGGGGTGAGTGATAAAAGAAACGTCATTACTAGAGACCTGAAAAATTCGCGAGTTCAATGACCTGCAGGCCATACTCCATTGTCGTATGTAAAAATCATGCAAATATCACTGTTCATCGGTTGCTTGTTGCATTCGCGGAAGACGGTGATTCGGTCTGCATTTTATTGTGTGTTTGTTGTTGGCTCAAGAGTTGTCCAGGAGGTGTAAACAAACCGGTTGGGCAATAGAATAAGCAATACAAACGGACGAGGTTTTGAATTCTAGCTTGTCCCGAAATGAAACTGCGAATTTTACAGGTCTCTAGTCATTACGTGTCGGGTATAGGAATGCATGCTCGATGGTCGACGCCCTGTTCTTCGGACAGTCGGGCGCGACACGAGGCGTGCGGAGCGTATGACGCCAGTGTGGTGTTGGGAAAACCCCGCGACTCGCGGGCCCGTAAGGGCGAGGTGTTTACGGGACAAATNCCGTGCGGCCGAGTTTACCCCGCGCCCCCCGTCAACCCTCGTAAGTAGGGACGGATGTTTTCTCGCGAAAAATATTTACGGCCGTGATATATAGACTTCAATATCCCTACGTCCACACGACCACAACTTCCTTCGGTTATTGGCCGCGTGTCTACGTTGAGAAGAACATGTTTGACTGGGCCAATGGTAATAAAGTACTCCGATACTCAACGTCCACGATTCGCGGACAGAAACTTGAGGCACGTGCCATTTAAAATCGTCCAACCACGAAGGTGCACGAACAAAAGTGTTTTGCAGTACAACTGCTCTTGAAATATTTTCGCGAAAAACACCTGTACCTAGGCCCATAAGGATTAATTTCCCTTGTTTCTCAAACGAACTGAAATACACGAAAAGAGTTCGTCGTCCCCTCCCAGTCACAGGTAAATGTATAATTTTAGGCCGAGTGACGAACTAATTTTTTTTTTCCTTGGGAATGAGTAGAGACCTGAAGAATTCGTGGATTCATTTTGGGACAAGCTAGGATTCAAAACACGTGCGTTTATATAACTTTAGCCACTGGTCCACGCGGTATTTGAAACCTCCTGGAGAACGGTGTCCAATTGTCGCCTACCACTGTGATGGCAGAAAACCAATGCGCAGTTGATATCAGCATATTTGTACATAATACTGTAGAGTCTAGCCTGCAGGTCATTGAAATCACGAATTTTCCAGGTCTCCAGGAATGAGCAATTACTAGGGCCTCCTGTTTTTCGCTGAAAGTTTCCAAGACAAGTTGTACTACAAAACACGGTAGTTCAAATCCAATACAGAACTTCGATGATTTTAACATCACTCGTCTTAGGCGTATGCCCGCTAATAACAGACCTACAGCATCGGAGTAACTTAATCCTAATTGGCCAGTCGGGTAAGAAAATGCCTTCTCACGTAGTCACACCGCCATTAAACAAAGGGATAGGCCTACTGCTGGTATGCTCGTAGAGTATTTAAATCAAACACGTGCATAAATGTTTTCGCGAAAAACAGTCGACCCTAACAAAAAACTAGTATAAATCCACAGAATATAGACTGTTCACGGTAAACTNGGGTAAGAAAATGCCTTCTCACGTAGTCACACCGCCATTAAACAAAGGGATAGGCCTACTGCTGGTATGCTCGTAGGGTATTTAAATCAAACACGTGCATAAAGGTTTTCGCGAAAAACAGTCGACCCTAACAAAAAACTAGTATAAATCCACAGAATATAGACTGTTCACGGTAAACTNGGTTTTCGCGAAAAACAGTCGACCCTAACAAAAAACTAGTATAAATCCACAGAATATAGACTGTTCACGGTAAACTCTGTATTTTGAAAGATCTGCATACGATCTACTTGTATACACTTTGTGTATCCTTCCTCCGTGTGTAAAATCAACATTACCGCAGGCCTGATGACTTTATTCATACATAGGTAAAGTAAAAACCGCAAAACTATAGGGGAAGTTAATATGTAACAAAATTGCTAATTGTTACACTTAATGATTTTTTAACCCTTTCAGCCCCACATTAATGTATTATTTATAGTGTTGCAAATTACATATTTATTGATGCGTGCTCTACTTAAGCTGGCAAAGAACTTGTTTCGTTTTCACAGCCAATAAGCTATAGGCTTTGTGTTCGGTGATCAGTGATATGAACCAATCATAACGTAGCGAAGTAACACGGTTTAGGAATCGGTTATCCACAGGTAAGATTATTGGGAGCTGAGCCTCGAAGAGTACAGTACAGGTTCAGTACAAGCTTCTCGTGCAACATGTTGACGATAGTCTACAGTGGACATGAAAAAAAAAAAAAAANGCAATAGAAATAATTTCAGTAGTCTTACAATTTTACCCAACACTTTAATTGATTGAACGATAAGACGTGGAAACACTTTATCTCCATGGTCACCAACTTTTCTGGGAGCATTTGCAGTTAGAGTGCTAATTAAAACAGGTAGGGGAAGTGACGTTTTCAAAAGTTTCATTTCAAAAGTAGTCAGATTAACGCGAACAGCCTATACCCGAGAATGCAAAAGTGAAACAACAGTTTGTACCGTGAACTCCGGACGCACACGCCGGCAAAATGGCGTTACTGGCCAGAAAACATGTCAGAACTCCGTAACCGAACGGTGTGCAGATCTCCAACAGAAAACNTTTAATTGATTGAACGATAAGACGTGGAAACACTTTATCTCCATGGTCACCAACTTTTCTGGGAGCATTTGCAGTTGGAGTGCTAATTAAAACAGGTAGGGGAAGTGACGTTTTCAAAAGTTTAATTTCAAAAGTGGTCAGATTAACGCGAACAGCCTATACCCGAGAATGCAAAAGTGAAACAACAGTTTGTACCGTGTACTCCGGACGCACACGCCAGCAAAATGGCGTTACTGGCCAGAAAACATGTCAGAACTCCGTAACCGAACGGTGTGCAGATCTCCAACAGAAAACATTTTTATTTAAAAAACCGTTCAACGTGTCTAAGTGAGACCTGCCCACGAATAGCATTTAAGAAACGTTACACGTCTGTATACGTTTTTCAGTTCCTCCATTTCTCCCCGAAGCATGTTTTTGTGATAGTTAAAATGGTTCAAACGGGTGTTTTCGCGGTCTTTTCTTAGGTATAGGAAACATCCCGGTACAAAACATTAGAAAAGGGAATAAGGACGTACATTAATCCTTTATTTTTATTATTACGTCATAAAATGGTAGGGACGTTATCAACGGCGCGTTATCGACGGCAAGACTGCACGTCAGTTCAGTGCTTTGTGCGTAGAGGCGACGAGAGTGTTGATGCGCATGTCCCGGTCGCCCCTAGCGCTCCCACGCTTTTAGGCCTCAGGCGTGCAAAAATTCCTTCAACCAGCAGGCCACGTTGACGTTACATGTGTGCGTGAACGGAGTACCCTTGGCCCGAGGGCCTCGCCCCCGCGGTACGGCCGTCGGCGCCCTAACGCCGTTCGCCAATCAGCGCCTGGTAACTTACTTACCAGCCGGGAGCACAACCAGTGAGGGAATTTTTCGCAGCACGCAGTAGCCAATCAGACACAAGGCCCGTTCCGAGCGCCTCGCGCAGCCAACCGGAGAATCGCTACGCCCACATCAAAGGACCCGCCAAGCTATCTCACCTCTGTAATTTATCTGCTCTGTGGTGTTCAGTCCTTAATAAATTTACAAGCTCAAGTGTTGCAACCTGAAATTTTTTATTTGATGAGTGCTGTACCTGAGTTGCGCGAGCTTCTCTCAACCAGTTAGAGACCTGAAAAATTCGCGGATTCATTCCGGAACAAGCTAGAATTCGAAACACGTGTGTTAATAATAATAATAATAAAACTTCAGCCATTGGTCCACACAGTGTTTGACACCTCCTGAAGAAGGCTGGCCCAATCGTCACCTTATACTGTGACAGCAGACAACCAATGTGCAGTTAATATCGGCATATTTATACATAAGACTGTGGAGTCTAGCCTGCAGGTCATTGAACTCGCGAATTTTTCTGGTCTCTACACACTGTGTGTTCGTTGATGTCAGCATTTACCATCCACAAATGAGAGGTGCAGAAACTTCAACAAATCAGGTTACTCGGATGCAAGAAGTTCAATAAACCGGCCTGTGATTCCTCGTGTACAGAGCCGACCATAAATATCCTTCATGTGCAACATGTTCTCGATCATGGACACTGAAACTGTAGGGTTTAAATTATGTTTCACTTTCAGGAAATTATTTGAAAAGACAAGATTTTACAAACACACGGGGGCCGCGGTCGTGTAGTGGTCAGACTACTCGCCTCCCACCTAGGCGAACCGGGTTCGATTCCCGACGGGGTCACTCCCGGATTTTTGCAAGTGGGAATCGTGCCGGACGATGCCGCTGGTCGGTGGGTTTTATCGGGGATCTCCCGTTTCTCCCGGATTGCATTCCGGCACCGCTCCATGCTCACCTCGCTTCACCCCTCAATGGCTCTCATGATCACGGTGTTAAGAGCCACTCTAAATGTGTCCACACCACTCCAAAAACAAACACACACACATGTATGTAAAAATGTTTATATTTTATAAAACTCCTTAGCATTTTTTTTTTTACAGCTTTCGAAGATAGGATTCTGGCTAAACATCTACTAGTGTTGATAGTCTCTATCAAAAACATACCCTTCCCCACTTCTTAAATAAATAAAAAAAACATTCTAGAACTGCCCCTGCCGACAAATGCTCGCAGACTATCAGAAGTCTGCTAACACAAGCTACCTATCAACTTTGCACGTATCGTATTCATAAATAAAACACATAATCACCACACACACGTCTTATCAGAGTTCTAGTAACATTATCGCAGGATATGACAGTGCCGCATCGTTATATCCTGCTTTACTCGGGGGGGCCGGTATTACAACCTCTGAATCGAGTTCCGAGCAGGAGAATTTATCCCCTGGATGTCTTCGAAACGTGTTTTACCACTCCCGAATAGCGGACTGCACGACTGCTTGTTGAGGCCAGAGCTTTAGTCTTCCGAAGCCAACTTATCCAGAAGCTACACGCTGAACAAAATGGCGGCTGGACGACTTTCTTGTAGTCCATTGTCGTTCGTCACCACCTGCTAGTGATGCCCACCCGTATAATTAGGGGGCAGTGATTTTTCGCGAAAAGATCTCGAGACAAGATACAGTCCAAAGCACTGTAGGGTCGTCCAGCTTCTTTGATTGGCTAAAAAAATGTTCTGGCCCGTGTTGACCGTTTGCGCACGAATCACGAAGGTTCGGTGTCGGAGTTACTTAGTCCTGAGGGTCTTGGTCAAAGACGGACACGGCACCAGCAGCCAATGGTGGTTTTACAACAGCTGAGGTGTGTATATAGTATTGCAGTCTACTGTGTGCTCCGATTTTTACGCGAAAAGTCACTGGCCCTACGTATAAGTACTATCTGCCTTTGTCACGTAGCCTACGGCGGTTATCAAAACGCTTAGGTCAGTACAACGTTACTAGGGTTAAGGGCTTTATCTTTACCACGCGATGTTCGACTTGCAGACATTATCCGTGAAAACGTTTTCCACAGATAAAATTTTTTTTAGGTCGCGTGGTTTTTGCAAAATGATATTTCAAAGTCATGATTTTACTGTTTCTGTAATGTAAGAATAAAATAAACCAACGCGGTCAACTGAAAGTTTTGGTCTTAATTAATTTAAAAATAGTTTTACCAAAATTTATTTTAAAAATATTTAGTGTCAGCCATAAATAAAAAATATGCGAGAATTTCCTTATTTTCGACTTATTTTTTTTTTTAATTGCACAAACACTCAATTGTGCGATTTTATAGAAGTCTTGAAGTAGCTTTTGGCATCTTATTTCAGTTTGAATTATCTCAATTCTGTACGTAAGTTAGTTTTCATTATTATTACATGTCTAAAATAGTAAAAATGTGGTTTTGACATGTATTTATGCGAAAACTACGTACTCAAAATAATTTTTGCGTTAGGAAAGAGTAACTACTGATAATGTCTAAAATATTGAACAATTTGTGGTACAGTAATATATTTTTTATTGTGGCCAACACAAGCTATACGTTAGTCCTCTATTTCAACCACTGCGAGGACCCCGTGTTATATACTTTCTCAATAGGCACTTGTTCCTGTCCTATTGGTGAACCAGACATCAGGCTTTCATTATTGGCCAGCTAAGAGCCAATAGAACGCCTAGTTGGCCGTGATCTAATGAAATACCCTTTCGAACATAACAGTCCATCGTGGTACTTTCAGTAGATAAAACTTAACGAAACTGGGCAGTGATATTTCGCGAAAAGATTTCGAGACAAGATACAGTTCAAAGCACTGTAGGTTCGTCCAGCTTTTTGATTGGCTAAAAAATGTTCTGGCCCGTGTTAACAGTTTGCGCACGAACCACGAAGGTTCAGTGTCGGAGTTGCTTAGTTCTGAGTGGCTTGGTCAAAGACGGACACGTCACCAGCAGCCAATGGAGGTATAACAACATCTGAGGGGTATATACAGTATTGAAGTCTACTGTGTGCTCCGATTTTTACGCGAAAAGTCACTGGCCCTAATTATAAAAAAATGCCCCGAAAGATCCTTACCATCACATGGCTAATTACATGTTAAATCCCTGGGAATTTATATTTTATTACGTCATGTTGGTTGATACTGCCAACATACAAAAATAATGAGACTGTATTGCAGACACTCCCCGATAACCTGCTGATAACTGTTAGGTTGCCACACAGATTCGTAATATGCATCGTTCCATATATTCTGATGAAGCTTTATCACGATGATACTATCTGCCACTTTTAATGTGAAATTGTATTTTAGAAGCTTATTGTCATATACAGTTCGTTTCAGAGATATAACTTTCGTTATCTATAGCATCGATGTAAATGATTGCACATCAGGTCCAAATTCTTTGAAAATAACTTTTAATCGTATGTTTACTTTTTTTAAAAGGAGTGGCGCACTTGACGCTTACAAGAAGTGGCTGGCGACGGCTTATACATTAACCCAGCATAAACGTAATGTCCATGTGTTGAGGGGTTTCGGTGGTGTAGTGGTTAGACTACTCGCCCTCCACCTAGGCGAACCGGGTTCGATTTCCGGCGGGGTCGATCCCGGATTTTATCGCATGTGGGAATCGTGCCGGATGATGCCTCAAGTCGACGGGTTTTCTCGGGGATCTCGTGTTTCCTCCTCCCTTTCATTCGGACGCTGCTCCATACACACCTCGCTTCAACCTCATCTAATCTCTAGATTAAGAGCCGTTCAAATATTTTCACTCAACTGCATGTCTGAAGCTGTACTCCAAAATTTCAGCATTGGTTTTTCTAAAGTTAACCCTTTCATGCCCAATGTAGCCAACTGACTACGTGTTGCACAGAAAGGCAATTTTTGACCGGCACTGTACTTTCCGAAGCTCAGTGCCCAATTACAGTTAAATTTAAACCATTTTTACTAGGTTACAAAAGGTCTCATTTTATATTTTAAAAAAAAACTTCACGAAATTTTTTTGCGAAATAAACCTTAAAACTGCTAATAGGCATGATGACAGTAACAAAGAAATACAAAAATAATGCTTTTAATTATTAGAATAGATAACAAAGATCGTAAAAAATATACGTAATTTCACATTAATTGTGAGATTAATATTATATTATTAAAATAAAAATACGAAATACGACAATCCGCCATGTTTTGTGAAACACCAATCACAGCGTATTACGTCACGCCTCATTTGCCTATTGTAAACATCATTGAGTTTCATAGATTTCATTCGAACTTTTCCTGTGTTAATCAATAACTCTGTTGTTTCAACAATCAAACTGTCCAGTTTTGAGTATCCATATCCCAAACCAAGGAACGTTAACGATGCATCAAGGATTTATCAAGGCAAACAGCTCTAATTTGCCGAGAGTAGATTTGTTGATGCTGGGAGAATTTCTTGCATCAAACAAAGACTTTTGCTCAGCAGAATTTCGAAATGTGAAAACTTCCATGTCAGTACCTACATTAACAATCTTAAATAACAATAATTTAAAAGTCTAAAACACGTAAAATTGCTTTTTAATATGCACTTTATGATAGGTTAGAGGTTATGTTAGCGAAATGTTGTTTTTAAACTATATCATGAACCTAATTACATGTTGCTTTCTTTATTGATTCAAGGCTTTCGAAGGCTTTTGTATCTCAATTTCTAAGCAGTCAATAATGCAACTTACATGGTGATATTTATGCCTAAAAGCCATGGGTAATTTATTTTTTATTGAATCTTTGTCTAATTTAACAATAAAAGGACGCAATAGACTAGCTATTAATGGAATGTTTTTCATAAATATTTTGCTAGCATAAGTTGAATTCATAGAAAAATCATCTTTCTCACTTTCTTCAACTATTCTCTTTCTTCGTTTATTGAGAATATATGGTCGTTGTACAGTATTTGAAGTGCGTTTTCTTCGATCTGGTTGGCATTCAAATTTAGTGGGAACACACCCAGGTTTCATGCGCACTTGTGACACTGAACCCATCACAAGATACTGAATATAATTATCCATATCATTTGGCAACTGTAACGAGAATAAGAACCTGTTAAAATAACCAGTGGTGGAGAACAATAAATAAATAATTGAATCCTAACCTCTAAAGTGATCGACTTTTAAAAGTACATAGGTACTTATTGTTCAGACAAATGACAATTTCTCCAACCACATCAAGTACACACTATTATAATCGATAAAGGTATAAAGGAAAAACGTACATCAAAATGGTCTTCACAGAAATAAATTGAAGAATTAGGCGATACAATTGCAGGGTCCCGCCGTGCAAGATTTAACCACTTATTTCTCATTGTTTTGTTGTTTGGAACGTAAACGAAAACCTTGTTGGGAGTTTTTATCGATGTGTTAGTACATTTAGGCACTGCACACCACTTATACACTTTAGAATTCATTTTAAAACACAAAATAACTTAATTTGTCTGACTATTGTCGAGTATTTGTTACTGGTTGAGGTTTGTTTACGCGAGGCGTGACGTCACAAGCCGGCGCCATGACGCTCTAAGCGTTTTAGCGCGAAATTTAAAATAACTATTTTAATGGCTAATTATTGCTATTAAACCTTAATTTCCTGGAAAAATTATAGATTTTTAGTAAATAGTGGAAGCGTAAGAACATTATTTAATGTATTTTAAAAAATTGTCATCATGCCTATTGTCGAAATAAATATATTTTTCCACCCAAATATTTGCCCCCTTTAATGTTACTTTATGCGCGAAGTGACACATGACAATTATCGACACGACACATGCCAATTATCGACACGGATAGTGATAGAACGCAATCTCGACCAGAAAAAAAAAAGTGTTTTAAAAAAAGTCGGGGGCTGCTTCGGGAAACAAAAAGTGAGAACGACCGCGGAAAACTGACGAGCATGCATTCAAGAGCTGCTAACAACTCGAATTACATTTGTATGAAGTCCGTTTTCCGTCTTGGCAAGGCGCGCGCGAAAAACTTGTTGATTCTGAAATAGGAGCGAGTTAGCTGGAGCCAAGAAGCTGTTATTCCCCGTCTCGGCGTTTTCTTATGCGATGGCGGCGTATGAATGAGAATGACGGGTTGAGTGCCAGCCAGCAATGTTCGAAATTTAAAAAAAACGAAAAGTTTTTTTTTTTTACTTTATACGTTTATGCTCGGTAAGTGTAGCGGGCTCTGAACTAACTGCAACCTAAAGAATGATAATATAATCATCCTTATGTATTTAATTGAAACCAAATAGAGGTATATCACTGTTAATGATAAAAATTGAAATTAATATTCCAATTAAGGAAATATGAATGATCGAATAATAGCTGCTAACTAATTATTATAACGGTTAAACTGCGTTTATATTTCTATTTATATAGTTTAAATAATACATTACATTTTCATTGTAAAATTAAATTATATTTTATAAATATTTACAAGATAATTTATCTGCCCTAATATCTTCAATATTATACTCGATATAAGCTATGAAAATAAACAAATATTAAAATGATAAACAAAAAAAAAAAATTAAAATAATTCAATATTTCAGACCTGATGTCTGAAATATTGAAAGAAACGCCTAAAATAATAAATGTATACCACTGCTTTAATTGGCCGCAGTCTGGTTCTATCCCAACACAATACAGCACAGTGTCCATTGCCTGGAATATAAATAAATAAAAAACTACAATAACCACGAGGAGGGGAATGCCTAACGTGGCCATTTTTCTTCCTTCTCAAAACGGGAAACTTGTCAGTTTTCATTTGCAAGTAGGTAGATTGAAAAAAAAAAACGTGTTTATTAGTTATGTTTTTTTATATATATTTTTTCATAAGAACAAATTTGTTTTTTTATATATTAGGCGATGATTTTAAGTAGGAGTAAAATTCGTGGCAGTTTTTTTCTGATTTTAAATGTTGCTCAGTGTCACTGACACCTCCTTGTGCCAAACTAAATTCAGTACGGCATTTTTCACATCTGACGTCCGAGAGAGACTGAGTGTATTTTTTTTAAATGTACGGATATTTCGTTTGTAAGTTAACATTAAACGTACATTTGCGTTTAGGCTACGCGATTCACAAAAACACGTTCAGAAAATCGAGCTCGTAAGTAGGCATGAGTAGACAGGAGTAGACAGATTCGTGCGCTAACGCTGGAGAACAATATACGAATAATGCGTGCGTCGGAGAGTCGGGCTTGCGTTGGAGGAGGGAGGGAACCACACCGCCCGCCCCCGCGCGTCACGGAAAAAATACGAGCGAGAAGTCATTTGACAACCGCGGATGAAGCAGCATTCTGACGTTTCAATTTGTAAGGTAAATTTACTATTTTGAAATGATTTTTATGATTAGTAAATCAATATTTTTGCTCGCTTGATAATAACGGGACATTTGGGCGTCCCGAAGCTTTCATCGGGGGACAACGGGACAGAGTGCCGAAAAACGGGACTGTCCCGTTCAAAACGGGACGTATGGTCACGTTAGGAATGCCTAAATACAAGTGTCGGAAAACACAGAATGCCTGTGTATTACGTAAATTTTTTCGGGTCGTATTGCAGTGGTTATGTAAGATTTAATAAAACTTTCCTTCTTATGTGGTTTGTTTATTTTGTGGTCTGCCTTACGTTATCTCGAAGTGATCGCCTTCTCATTCAAGTACAAAGAGCGTAAATTACAATATCGCAGTTAATCTTAAAAAAGCAACTACGTTGTGTTAAAAGTAGCGCGTCGAGAAGTCACAGTAATTTTTTTTTTTCCTGCTAAAGCGATGTACTTGAGGCAGAGATATTCCCGTCCGTTCTGAGACAGATAGCGTTGGGTTTCGCGAGAGCGCCTCTGACTAGCGCACTGAAAGTAGCTAGTCAAGGTCACTCCTAACTTTCTCTGAAGCCCTGCTTAGGTTCTACTTTCAAAATATTCCTCCGCCTCATTTAAAGAAAGCTTAACCGTGTCTGGAAAATTACACCATAGGGACAACGTACAGTATTCGCACGCAATCAGTTTAATAACGTTCTCCAAAGGAACTATTTAATACTGCGTTACCAACACGACTATTTTCTCTCTGTTTCTATCAATATTTATTACAAATGGAACAATATAATTTATAAATGATATAAAGGTAAATGTGAAATTAAAAAAAAAGTGAGATTCTTTGTATTAACAGAAGTACAAAACGTTTGTAATGCATGAGAGATAATTAGTAAGAACCAAACACTCCACATATGGGATGATTTTTCAAAGCGTGAAAATACTGCGAGTACAATTTAGCTCATTTTCATGTCAGAATCACAATTTCTGTTGTGTTTTCGGTTACAAATAATAAAAACTAACTCACTTACCGAAATGGTTGGATTCACATTGAAATAAGACATAATGAGTTAATTCAATAAATCTTTAAAATCACACTATGCAATACCTTCTCAGCTTTTAAAAATTTCTTAAAACAAGGAAATGTTTGCATGTTATTTATTTCTAGCAGTCTATAAATTTTTCCAAAATGAATTTTTATAAGAAAATCTTAAAATGAATTAAAGCTTGGCCTTCCAGTTGCACTGGTTAAATATTTTATAAATGTTTTAGTAACATATTTTGTATGTACCAAAAAAAACTGAGGTTGTTGTTTTGACATGACATGAAAATAACGTGGTCTTAAATTTTATCAAGCGAGGGCATAGGACTTGTAACTAATGTCGACAAGTTGAACAGTATTTGGTACAAATATAAAATAACGGAGCGAAGATGTTTGGGCGGCTGTTGACATCGATAAGGGTGAAAGTAAGGTAAGCATGGAGCAGCGTCGGAATGCAAGGACGAGGGAGACGGCAGATCCCCGAGACAATCCGCCGGACGAGCGGCATCGTCCGGCACGATTCCCACAATCCGGGAGCGGCCCCGGCCGAGGATCGAACCCGGCTCGCCTTGGTGGTGGGGGGGGGGAGGCGAGTGGTCTAACCACCACGCCACCGCGGCCCCTAACCCTCCTCGATATCGCAGCGTGCAATCTGGAAGCGGGGCGCCAGTGACTCGCGCTACGCCGCCGTCGAGGAAAGGTCGCGCGCGCTTCGTTCGTAACGAGGCGACTGCACTTTCGCAATTGTCGAAAATGTCAGCCGGCGTCGTACTGGAAGCCGCGGGAACGATAGACTCCTCGCCAAAACGTCGCGCGTTGCGTCGGAGGGTCAGCCGCGCACGAAGCATGTTTGCCCGCGCCACGGGATAGTTGAGAACGCAGGGGGCGAAACAGCACCGCTTATTCCGACGACTGCAGCGGCACGCGTCGGCAAAAATGGCGTCGCTTACCACTAACACGTCGAAACTTCGTTCACCGGCCAGCACCCGGTAACTACATAGCCACCCGGGAACTCAGCCAATAGCGAACATTCGCAGAATGCAATAGCAAATCGGACACAAAAAGGCCCACTTCCAAAACCTCGCGCTGTAAAAACCGCATTCTTTGCTGTGGAACATGTGATTTGTTACCGCGACGAAAATGTTGTTTAACCCATTTTGACCCAGTGTACACGGTTGTGAACGTTGCACGCGTGTGCGTAATTTTTAGTCTGAACTGTACACTGTGAAGCTCAATGACCAATTAATCTTACCCGTGGGTAAATGATTTGCAAACTGGTCTACGCCATAATTGGTTCATATAACAGATCAGTGGCTGTCACGTTGGAAAAGTATCGTGTCGACTTAAGTACAGATAGGATCATAATTTTTTTTATTTGCAACACTTGAAATTGTGAATTGAAGTGGGTCTGAAAGGATTAAATACGCACCATTGCAAAGTAGGCTTGACACAAACTATTGACTATGATAACATTGCATTGTCTTTACATTAGTTCAGCAGACGTCTCTGTGAAGAAAATGTGTGCCCTGTAAAAACCACCGCGATTAAAAAATAAAAGAGTAGTAACACATCTTTCAAAATTACATTCACTAAACCAGAAAATACTAGGACGGTTCCGCAACTCGAACCCGGACCCCTGTGTTACTGGCCCTACGCCCTTCACCACACGGCCACCAGACCTATCTTGTTCAGATTTATTTTCATAGGTAGGATATGTCAGGCGGTGACATGGGCCAGACAGAATATGTCACCTCTTGGGATGAATTGAGGTTAGAGTTTTGGTGAATCACTGCACTTCAGAATTACATTGCAAGTCTGGAGGAGCACTGTACTTGTTCAGTTGCAATTTTGTAACTGCAGAATATACTGGTTTGCGTCCGGACAATAGTTACGTACTGAAAACTACGATGTTCTACAGAAATCCTTTAATATCATTTTTAAAAAAAAGTTTGTTGTTATTAAGACAATATTTTTTTTTGGCAAAGTGCATGGTTTGCAGAGTTTTGAAAGACACATTACTAGGGGCAGTGATATTTCGTGAAAAGATTTCGAGACAAGATACAGTCCAAAGCACTGCAGGGTCGTCCAGCTTCTCTGATTGACTAAAAAAATGTTCTGGCTCGTGTTAACCGTTTGCGCACGAATCACGAAGGTTCAGTGTCGGAGTTACTTAGTCCTGAGTGGCTTGGTCAAAGACGGACACGGCACCAGCAGCCAATGGAGTTATAACAACAGCTGAGGTGTGTATATAGTATTGAAGTCTACTGTGTGCTCCGATTTTTACGCGAAAAGTGACTGGCCCCACACATTACTGAACATAATTGTAATTTTTTCTAACTTGAGTATTTGCGGAAAATTGTCATGTTACAACTACAATATTTATTGAATAAAGCTGCACGTGTGAAAAGCCTTTCAGAACTTTGAAGTGACAATTGTATTTCTATTGTTAGTCACTTTCTATATTCGATAAGTTTAATTCAAATCGTTGAGTTCAATAAAATATTTAATTTTGTGAAATGGCCTTAGGGCTCCCGTCTCCCTGGTGCTTGGCGTTGCAGCAAGTTAGTAATTCACGTTTTTCTGCGAAACTATTTGAACGAAGGTCCAATGTGCTGATCTACGAAAGGAACACACACTTCAGACAGGGGCTTTTGAGTGTTTTCAATATGTCACGAACATTATAAACACCATTTTTGAGTATTACAAAATTGCTAACAATTGCTTTTTCAAAGCGTTATATCCAGGGCCAGTGACTTTTCGCGTAAAAATCGGAGCACACAGTAGACTTCAAACTATATACACACCTCAGCTGCTGTTATACCTCCATTGGCTGCTGGTGCCGTGTCCGTCTTTGACCAAGCCACTCAGGACTTAACTCTGACATTGAACCTTCGTGATTCGTGCGCAAACGAGTTAACACGGGCCAGAACATTTTTTAGCAAATCAAAAACCTGGACGAACCTTCAGTGCTTTGGACTGTATCTTGTCTCGAAATCTTTTCGCGAAATATCACTGCCCCTAGTTATATCTCAAAATATACGCATCAGATACATACAAAACTACTCAAGGGCCCGGCGTTGAACCTTCCTACAGATTTCCCGCCAATAAAATAATAGGGTCACCGCAGAAAGCCCCACAGGTACACGCAGTGCGACGAGAACACTGCACGCCAGTTCAGAGCCTAGCGCTTAGTGGCGATGGCGCACTGAACGCGCGAGGCAGTGTCGCCCTTAACGCTCTGGACCTCTCTGGCCTGAAACGCGGGAAACAGCTCCAGCTAGGCGGGGACCTTGAAGATCTGCTCCAGAAATTCTCAGTTTTCGCCGTCAGAATTTCGGATTCATAGTAATAACTGACAATGCACGATTATATAAAATTTACGTTTTACGAGTTATTTAATATTTTTGTGGAGAATTTTAACTGTTTGTTACCTGCCAGTTGTAAAAAGTCGAGAATATATTTATATTTCCTCAATAGGTTGCTGCCTTTTTGCAAGAAGGAAATAACACGCAGTGAAAAATAGATACGAAAGTACGGAACAACTAGTAAATTGTACATTTCCTATAATCAAACATTTCCATTGATGCCTCTGAAACTGAAGTTGTGACACGATAACGTAGGATTTCTGCATAACAGTTAGGGGCAGTGATATTTCGCGAAAAGATCTCGAGACACGATACAGTTCAGAGCGCTGTGGAGTCGTCCACCTTGCTTGAATGACTGAAACGTGTTCTTCTGCTTGTTAACCGTTAGCACACGAATAACGAAGGTTCAGTGTCGACGTCAGAGAATACTGAGTGGCTTGGTCAAATGCGGGAACGAAACCAGTAGCCAACGTAGGTATGACAACATCCGAGGTGTAGCCTATATGTAGAATTGAAGTTGAAGTATCGAGTGCTCCGAATTTTTAGCGAAAAATCACGAGCCCTGATAAAATTGGAAGACAATCATTAAGGTCGCCGCCTGAGTACGCCGCCGAGCGGTGTGCAGAGCTCCAGGAGAAAAAGTTTTTATTAAAAACCGTCCAACGCCTCTGAGTGAGGTCTGCTTACGAATAGCATTTAAGAAACATTACTCGTCTGTATACGTTTTTCAGTTCCTCCATTTCTCTCCGAAGCATGTTTTTGTGATAGTGAAAATGGCCCCAAACGGGGTTTTTTACGGTCATTTTTAGGTACGAACATTCCGTTGCATTAACATTATAAAAGGAACCGGGACGTGAATCAAAGCTTTATTTTTATTGTTACGTCATACATTAGCGGGGTCTCCACTGAAAGTCTCGTAGAGGCGCGTTGTCGACGGCAAGACCGCACGCCAGCTCAATGCTTTGCGCGTAGAGGCGGCGAGAGAGTTGATACGCATGTCTAGGCCTCAGGCGTGCAAACTTCCTTCAACCAGGCGGGCCTTAACACTCTCGCTCTCTGGATAGACACTCGGCACCAGTCACGCGGGGTCAGGCCTGGGTGTGTTGCCCTGCAGGGAGGGTACTTTGGGGTGCCAGACTACGCGGAAGAACGGAAGACCTCAGCAGCGGCTATAAATGGCAGCTGGGCGCCCGGCAGCGGAGATCACAGGCGGCCTGGCCTGTGTGGGAACCCGGCTTACCTGCCGTTTACCTCCAGGGCGAACCCTCAAGGTCGCTGGGTCCTGCCTCGGCTCGCGTGCACGCCACGTCTGCGTTGGTCCGGGTTCGAGACCACACGTCGTCACTACTCACAGAGCACTCAACAACACAGAGGCGAAACTGCTGTTCAACCCCATTCATTTCCATATTAATTTATTGTTTCCGGGGTTGCAAATCAGATACATTTTTTGATGCGTGCTGTACTTGAGCTGGGGAAGATTTTTTTTTTTTTTTTTTTTTCGTTAACACCGCCGATATTTTGTATAGACTTTGTGTTCGGCGATCAGTGATATGGACCCGTCATAACTAGGGGCATGACAAAATTCGCGTTATTTTCTGGCAGCAGACTAAACTACAATACGCTATACGGTCATCTGACTTCTGCTATTGGCCAAAAGTTTACGAAGCCCTCCCCCCAAGGACAGTACAGCCAATAACACACGATGAGCGGTAGACTAACCAATATCTCCTGTAAATAAGTCTCACGCGCAAACGACTTCTTATAAAGCGAAGCAGCATATGATTTCGCGGATTGATCTCTCAAATATCGATAGAGCAGTGAAGCTTAGTTTGTCACAAAATAATAACGCGAATTTCGCAGGTCTCTGGTCATAACGTAGAGCAGTAGCGTGGGTTAGGGATCGGTTTACGCCAGGGGAGATCATTGGGCACCAAGCCTCAGCCTCACAGAGTACAGTACTGGTGAAGTATACGCTTCCCGTGCAGCATGTCGACAATAATTGTCTACAGTGGACATGAAAGTGTTAAAGGGGTTTACACAATTTGAAGAATTAAGCAGCAATCAATAGGATTTCACAGTGAGCAGTAGCCTCACAAAAATGTAGTATAGTCCATTCACGGTTACATCTAACTTTTCTGAAGCTCAGCTATAGTTTCACTTCAACGATATCCCTCCGCTTCACGCGAACAAAGCTTAATCAAATCTACAATATTACACTAAAGGGACAGCGCACCTAATTCGTGCACACTCACTTCGATAATATATCATGTAAGAACTATTTCCTAATAGGTATTACCATCACACCTATTTACTCCCTGTTTTTATTCATGTTAGTTATATATTGAACACTAGCTGTGCCCGCAGCTCCGCTCACATGGACTACAGGATTATNCCCCCTTCCCAACCACGACGCTTCCACCCGCCGACACCATTGCTCTCCACGTCCGCGTACGGTCAACCGACTCGCGAAAGGAATTTTTTTAAGATCTTTTCTAGCGATAAAAAGTGGCCAATATCACCTTTCAGCCCTCCAACTATCTCTGTGCAAAAAATCACGTCGATCCGTTGCTCCTTTGCGACGTGAAAGAAGGACAAACAAACATCCAAACACACTTTTGCATTCATATATGCAGATTATAATTTATAAATACCATATGAGTGAAAGTTTAATTTATCCAAAAAATACCTTGCTTTTTTGTTAAAACAAGTATAAAATGCATGTGATAAACGACAAATTCAGGAAACAACCGAACACGTCGTTCACGGGGGGATTTTTCAAAGGTTTAATTAATAAATTGTGAAGAAACCTCAAACAGACTATACACACAATAGCAATTTATTTCTATATCCCATTCACGATAAAGTGAGGACTTTTGAAAGCCCTCCTTAGATTTTACTTTTCTCCTTATTTTGTATCCTTTAGCCATAAGTGAAAATAACGTTGCCGTAAACCGCCTCACTTTATTCATCCAACGTCGATGTGTGACTGTGAAATTATGAGAAACATAAATATGTTACGAAAATGCCGAATATTACTCTTGCACGCATAAAACAATCAGGAAAAAAAAATACGTTAAACGTTCACTGATCATAAATCTAACAACGTTTATGTGAAGTTGAAACCTGGAACTACTTTCCCTGATCCACTGCCAACTTTGCCATGATTATTTCGTTCAGCGATTATGTTGAAATAAATGCAGTTACCGTCAGTGACATTTTTCACACTTTGATTACAAAAGTGTTCACTATACAGTGAAAAGCCTATACCTATTTTTGTGCTGCTAATAAAATATTACGAAAACCAAAATATAACTGAATAAACTCCTATTTTCATTTTAATTTCAAGAACACAGTTAAAGATGCGTTGGCTTTTTATTGTATACTTAATTGTAATTTAAAAGCCTCAAGGTCACGTGCGACGTAAGGAAGCATCGCGACGGCGATGTAAAAATAGCACAAACATGTCCACGTGTGTTCTGTTTGCTCAGAGTTTTAAGCGGTCACTGTGGGGTTTTATTACATCAATCTGGTCAGAAAACGCACAGCGTTGTAGCTATAGTTTAAAACACTGTTTTACAGAAGAACAACTATCATAAACAGGCTTCTTACAGCGAATTTGGCAGACTTTGACACTTTTCAAGGACAACATTTATGTTTCAATAACCAAATGCATGAATGGGTAACAAAATGTCAACTTTCGTTTGTACTGAAAAAAAAAATACTTATATTAAAATATTTAATAATTTTAAAATTTATAATAGGCCCAATTGATTATAATGAGACTCATATGAGAGCTAGAGAAGCCCCTTAAGGGAAATCAGTCACCGCCATTTTGGATTTTCACTATTTTTGCCATACATTTCATTTGAGAATGTTTAACGAAAATTTTTGCACGACATGGCATAAACAATAGCTTCTAAAGCTTTATAAATATATACCTGAAAAATTCGAGAGTTCAATGACCTGCAGGCTAAACTCTACAGTTTTATGTACAAATATGCCGTTATCAACTGCACATTGGTTGCCTGCTGTCACAGTGGAAGGCGACGATTGGGCACACCTCTCTCCAGTAGGTGTCAAACACTGTGTGGACCAATGGCTAAAGTTATATAAACACATGTGTATTGAACTCTAGCTAGTTTCGAAATGAATACGCGAATTCTTCAGGTCTCTATTTATAAAACTATTTACATCTCGACAGCATTTATTAATTTTTGACTAGTGAATGCCGCCGATAAAGAGGAAAGTTTTCCTTGTGGGCGTTCACCGAAACCTGGCAATACATATTTCAGAACATGTGCAAAGCAACGTCCTATACCTAGAGACCTGAAGAATTCGCGGATTCATTTTGGGACAAGCTAGAATTCAAAACACGTGCGTTTATATAACTTAGGCCGTTGGTTCACATGGTGTTTGACACCTCCTGGACAACGGTGTCCAATTGTCGCCTTCCACTGTGACAGCAGACAACCAATGCGCTGTTTATATTGGCATATTTGTACATAATACTGTAGAGTCTAACTTGCAGGGCATTGAACTCGCGAATTTTTCAGGTCTCTACCTTTGCCTTGCCGACACCCAAAATAAAATATAAAACCTGTGATGCAAGTTACGGCGGAAATTCCACGAATCCAATATGGCGGGGACTGATCCCTTTTAAGTCGCTTACTGAGCGACGTGCGATGTACTGGGTACTTAGTCTGAGAGGGTCAAAGGTCGCTGTGGGTGGGGAAGTGGTCAATCACCGGCGAAGGAGCGCTAGGTGTATGCGGAGGGGTTTGGAGAGGGGAAGACGGCGGTGGAGGGGAGGGGCCAGACGGCGACAGAAGAACCGGGGTCGATGTGGGGCGCGGGTCGATAGCGCACCGCAGTGCCGCAACTAGACGCCCGCCTACTGTCTGCCTCGCTGAGCCGCGCCGATCTCTCCCACACGTCGCTGGCGCGCGGGACACGTTTCACACTACTCGCCTGCGTTGTCACGTCGACACTGCTATACACTCTCGCCACGTCGATACTGGCTTCGCAACGTCTGTGCACGCGTGTCACGTCGATACACACGCTCGCCACATTGGTACGTTTTGACCACGTCGCCACTGTCATGATACTCGTCATATGCGCATAACCATGCACGGTTATCCAAAACACAAAACCTTTTTAGTATATGTCTGTTGTTCTGTTCAATACATTAGTTTGTGCCCATACTGCTAATATGCATAAATTTAAAAGTGTTATCTTTAAATGTTTGGTCAATAATCCATTTTATAATTTATAAGAATTCCTGTCCGGCTCCATTGATTTTAAATCTTTACGTAACTTGTTATTGGCATATTTCTGTTATACACGTTTACTCTACTGTAGTTATTTTATGTACCGTTATTTCAATTGTATTACGGATGTGTAATTTTGACGAGGTCGATTGCTATCTGGGCCTAAAGACTGCAATACATTAATATTATTTTTATGCTCACCACATAGATACCGCCTCGCCAAATCGTTACACGCTTGACAAATCGATACACCCTATCTCGCCAAATCGATACAGCCTACATCGCCAAATCCATACACCCTCCCTTGCCACATCGATACACGCTCACAACATTCTTACACGCTTACCACGTCGATACATACTCGCCACTTCGATACATGCTAACCACATCGGTAATAGCTCGCCACTTCGATTTACTATCGCCAAAATCGATAAACTCTCTCGCAACACCAATACATCTCTATTCGAATATAGATGATCGAGAAATATAAGGACGACTATGTTAAACCTTGGTTCCGTCATAAAGGCAGCCCACACAGTTCATCATTCCATACCCGTGACGAGGAGTAGTTAGTAGAGAAGTGAAATAGCCGCTTGTTCCACGAACTCTAGCGATATAAGCGGCTGTTTCGCCTCTGTATCCTCGTGTACTCTGCGTTATAGCTAGAGACCCGCAAAATTCACGTTATTACTTGAGGACGTATAAAACTTCACTTATCATTTGCAAAACGTTCGCTAACGGACATTCTTTATTTGACACGCCCCGGGTAACTCTGCGCCAATAAATGAATACTCCGAAATTGTGTGTGCCATTCACGCGCAGTTCACTCAGAAATGGCGTGACTTAACATCTAGGCAGCAATCAACGGAGAAACGAAGCTTCCTCGAGTATATACAGTACTGTGAATTTTAGCCTGATGCAAAAAAAAAAAACGCGAATTTTGCATGTCCCTGGTTATAGCTCTACCTGTTAACATCGGCTTATCTAAAGTTAGGGCTAAACGATTCAAGAACACAGAGGCACAAACAGCTGCTTAATAGCGCGAAATCCGACCCCGCACGGCACCGAAATGGCTTCAGCCACCAACACGTGGAACGTCGTTCGCCAATCAGCGCGCAGTCTCGACGGAGTAGAGTCTATTCGCGGTTTCTGAATCAAACCTTTGTAACATCACCCGCATTTACGACGCGTATGGTTGTCTCCTGAATACGTCGTGTATTACAAGCGTTTTATATTTCTGTTAACATAAAAGTAACACATTTTAGATTGAAACGAACTTTTATTTACATTCTAAAGGTTAATTATAAGATTTCATTTACCATTAATATGAATAAAAACTGAGAGAAAATAAGTGTGTTGGTAACGCCCAGTAAGAAACAGTTCTCATGCGAAATAATATTAAATTGAGTGCGCGTCAATACGGTGCTTTATCCCTTTGGAGTAATTTCCTAGGCTTTGTTAGGGGACGCGGTGGTGAAGTGGTCAGACTACTCACCTCCCACCAAGATGAACCGGGTTAGATTCCCGTCGGGGTCGCATGTGGGAATCGTACAGGACGGCGCCGCTGGTCGGCGGGTTTTCTCGGGGATCTCCCATTTCCCCCGCCCTTGCATTCCGGCGCTGCTTCATACTCATCTCACTCCACTCTAACCTTTGTTGGCATGAGGCTGAGGAGCCTCTGAATGTTCTCGTTTAAGGCCGGCAACTCGTCATCAATTTAACTGTCATCACTAGGGGCATCTGTTTTTTCGCGAAAAGATTTCAGGACAAATTGCGTTCAAAAACACTTTAGTTCAGAGTCACTTTCGTGATTGGATCATTTGAATTGTTATGCGTCTTCTCTGTGTGCCCGCGAATCACGGACGTTCGGTATAGGAGAAACTTAATTCTGATTGACTTACTCAATTAACAGACCCTATTCACACAAAGGCAAGCTGCCAATAGCCAAAGGAAGACTGCAAGTGTGTGTATAGGATATTGAAGTCTAGCGTCCGCGTAAAAAATCTTTTCACGAAAAAACAGGTAGGCCCTAGTCATCACTAGGGGCAGTGATATTTTGCGTAAATATTTCGAGACAAGATACAGTCCGAAGCACTGTAGGTTCGTCCAGCTTCTTTTATTGGCTAAAAAATGTTCTGGCCCGTGTTAACCGTTTGCGCACGAATCACGAAGGTTCGGTGTCGGAGTTACATAGTCCTGAGTGGCTTGGTCAAAGACAGACACGGCACCAGCAGCCAATGGAGGTATAACAACAACTGAGGTGTGTATATAGCATTGAAGTCTACTGTCTGCTCCGATTTTTACGCGAAAAGTCACTGGCCCTAGTCTTCACGTATTACTGCCAATTACAACCACTATTATTTCGGCAAGTACTAACAAGCGACTGAGTAGCTAAATTTGTGGTCGACGCTAATGGGCAACGCTGACGTGGCGAGCAGTTTTGCAAAATGGCGACGGCTCGCTAATGTTGCGGGGAGTTGCATCAGTGTTGCCGTCGACGCGCGCGTCGCGGAGCGGTCAGCGAGAGCGCTTGCAGTTTGCTGGCTGAGAAGGGGAGGGGACACAAAGAGGGCAAATGAGGGGCAGACGGCGCTCTGTAACTCGACGCTAATTTTAATGGCGCGCCCTGACCACGTAACTGGAGAACAACAATAAAACACGTCCCTGGCGGACTGAGCTACTGGCGCTCGGCGCCGGCCTGCCCCTCGCACTCCCCTCCAAACGTACTACACGTGCGCGACACCTTGCCCCCGGCACAGACCGCGACTATTTACGTTGTCCAGCATCGTTTCCGGACAAGCCAAAACGCCAGTCTCTCCGCCTAGGGTGTTTCAACAGCCGCTTTTCGATATCGTTTCCGTACATACTAATCGTACTGGTATCGATGCGATATTTCGGCTTCCAAAAAATATAGAAACTAGATCGCAATACACTGCAAGAATTGCGTGTACTGCTGCGGCTTATGTCATTCTTAAAAACATCAGATGCACTACTGGAATTGAATTACAGCGATCGTCAACATAGAACTGTTTGCTGGTCAAACCACCACGAGTTATTTTATTGCAGTGGCTATCATCGCCAATACTGCAACATCATGAAGTTAGAATTACTGAAAGTTATAAAATTCCAAAAATCGCAATATCTTCATTGCAAGTATGACCAGTGTCACTAAAATCGCCAATATTGATAGAGATGGAAGTACTGTCAATGAGAGTAAATACAACTAATTCCTCAATCACTTATTACACCGTAAAGTAGGGAGACCAGATATTTTAATACATGAAGTAGGACACTTAACATAGGAAATGAGATTTATTATAAAGAGATTGTGGTTGACTTTCAAGAAAGACAGTAATCTAGATTCAAGTTAATGCAATTAAATGATTGAAATGAGTATACCCGAAAAGTATCTCGATGTACCTTAATTAAAATCATTATTACTATTTAATTGTAAGTAAACATATATTAATATAAATATTTAATACTTATATTTCTGTGAAACACATTTTTATTTAAATGAAAGTGTTATTTTGTAAAAATCTGCTAATAAAACTCACTGCATGTGTAAATAAAATAAATTTCCATTGGTAATTTATGTGTAAAAATAACAGGACCTTTCGCGGGACACTTGGCTAAAAAAGGTGATTTCATAACTTTATTTGACATTTCGCATTCCGCAGGACAACGCTTTAGAAAAAAAAGGACTGACCTGCGAAAATCAGGGCGTCTGATCACCCTACCATAAAGATCGTTAGCATCACAATACATATTGTTAATATAGCAGAAAATTGCTGCTATAACGCAAATACGATATCACAAATATAACGATACGGGATACATTCCTATAGTCCATTCATTGTTACTTCCAACTTTTCTGAAGCATTGCAAAATTTCTACCTTCAGACTGTTCCTCTGCCTCGTGCTGACATAGCTTAACAAAGACAAGAAAACAGCACTAAAGGGATAAAACACTGCATTCGTGCGCACGCAATTTAATAATAATTTGCACTAGAGCTATTTATTACTAAGTAATAGCATCACGCCCATTTTATTTTTGTTTTTATTCATATTAAATATATAAGAAATATTATAATTTATAAATAAAATATAAGTAAAAAATCCAATTTTAATAAAAGTAAGATATTTTTATGTAAACACAAATATACAATTCCTGTGATACATGACATAATAAGAAAACAACAGGACACGTTAAACCTAGGGTGATTATTCAAAGGTTTTATTTAAAAAATGTGTGAAGATACTGCGAACAGACTAGGTATACCCTTTCTCGTACCGTTGCGCATATACGATATTTAATATCTACTTGCTTGCCCGTTATCGATGTATCGACATATCGTACAGCCATACTCCCGCCACGGAGCCCCTGGCTCCATCGCCGGGGGCCCCGAGTCCGCATTTCTCGGGAGTGGTGAATGTGGCGGATGTTGCCGATGGGCTGGTGCTGTTTTCTCGGAGTGCCCCCCCACCCCCTAACACAAACAACCGCGCAATACTTTACCCACACTCCAGGCTGGTAGGGAAGAACAAGTAGAACGACAGGTAGGAAAAGCAAAAGACACCACTTGCTACAAGCACCACGAAGTCTGCTCTTATTCGTGCGAGCCACCTCGACCCTGCCTCGAGAAAGATGGCGACAGCGTGAACACGTCGCATGTTGCCACACAAGTATCGAAAAATCAACGCTCAAAGATTCATAATTATCGATTAAAAATCGACCACACTTTAATATAGTCGAGTTGAAATGTTTGGGCGGCTCTTAACAACAAGGTCTTGAGAGCCGATGAGGGTGAAAAAAAGGTGACAATGGAGCAGCGCCGAAAGCCGAGAAAACCCGCCTATCAGCGGCATCGTCCGGCACGATTCCCACTTGCAAAAATCCGGGAGGGCCCGGCCGGGGATTGAACCCGGTTCGCCTTGATGGGAGGCGAGCAGACTACCGCTCAGCCTCCGCGGGCCTCGCGGGGGGAGGGAGACGAGTAAGTAAATTCTGCCCCCCCCCTTTTTCCCGCTCACTTAGCCAAAACTGACGAAGTGAGTTGTAATGTAGTTAGTGCCATTATTAGGGACAGGTGTTTTTCGCGAAAATATTTATTATCATGCTAGACTTCAATACGTCCATAACTACAAATTCCTTTGGTTATTGGCCAGGTGTCTACGTGAGAAGAAATGTTCTTATTTGACTGGGCCAGTCGTAATGAAGTACTCCGATACTGAACGTCCGTGATTCGCGGACAGACACTTTAGCACGTGACATCTGAAATCATCCAACCACTAAAGTGCAAATGAGCTGAAGTGTTTTGGAGTACAACTGGTCCTGAAATCTTTTCGCGGAAAAAAAAAACACCTCTCTCTAGCCATTATAGAAGACGAAGTACATAGAATTGGAATCCCCTTGATATGTGGGGGGAACGGTGGGGGATGGCAGGTCAACCGCGCCACTTCCATACTCCGGGCACCAAGGGCGACCATTAAAGGGTAAAAATAAATAGAAATGACAAACCACTTACTTATGTGGTGAGATGCATGTAATAAATGGGGGGGAGAAAAAAAATAAAAATAATATGGTCCAACAACAGGAAGCCATAGGCCAAAAATAAAAATATAAGTAAATCAGTAAAAACAAAGGATAATGTATACCCCTGCGTTTCCCAGAAAGGACACAGTTGTAGGGGTGAAAACTCACGCATGCGTGGTTCAAGCTATGGCTGGCCATGTAAAAAAAAAGTCTAGTTTTTGCTATCTCTCTGTTAGGGAGCGCTAGGCATTTAGTCTTACAACGTTACACCACGCGGGGACAGGATTATATAATTAGGGCCAGTAACTTTTCGCGTAAAAATTGGAGCACACAGCAGACTTCAGTACTATATACACACCTCAGCTGTTGTTATACCTCCATTGGCTGCTGGTGTCGTGTCCGTCTTTGACCAAGCCACTCAGGACTAGGTAACCCCGACACTGAACCTTCGTGATTCGTGCGCAAACGGTTAACACGAGCCAGAACATTTATTTTAGCCAATCAAAGAAGCTGGATGACCCTACAGTGCTTTGGACTGTATCTTATCTCGAAATATTTTCGCGAAATATCACTCATTGCCACTAGATATAATGACGATTTCTCTCAGTTTCACAGCGAATTCTGTGAAGAGTGCTTCTGCGGTCGCACACGCTAGCAAACGCGTAGGAATGCCATCCGCCAATCAGCGTCGTGGCGGTAGTTAGCTCGCCACAGCACGCAGTAGCCAATCAGACACGAGGCCCACTTCCAGGGACACACGCTGCCACACAGGGACTGGATACACACCTACATCAAAGGGAACTGCAATGCCATTTAATTTCTGTACGTTTAACTGTTGCGTAGTCATTTATTGGATTAACGTTGTAACTCAGAATTCAATGTTGTTTTAAAAAATTTCTCGCAATAAACGACTCTTTCTCTGACTACGCCTCCCGAGTTATGCGTGCTCGTACAGGCTGAGAACTCCTGCTTGCAAGGATCGTTCATCGCGACTTTACAGTAAGGGTGCTTGTCACTAAAAAATTCGCAATTTTATAATTGTACGAAATACTGTTCAACTTAACTACATTACTCACAAATACAATTTGCTTTCATTAAAATGTTTAGAACACACATTTTTTTAATTTTCACAATGGCATGTCAAAATTATAATTTTAGTGTTTTTGGGTCGTACAAATAATAAATACAAACTCACCGAAACTAGGTGATTCTCATTAAAATAACGAGTTACTGGAAGAACTCTTTAAAATACGTTACGAGATGTTCGCGCAATTTTTAAAAATAGCTGAAAATGAAATTTTTGCGTATTTTAGATTTCTGTGTACCTTAAAAATGAATTAAAACAACCCTCTTTCTGTAACCGTTGTTAAACTGCCGGTAAAAACGTAAAAAAAAACAGCAAAATTTTCATTTTGACAGGCAATGATGCGAAAACTATGCAGTGTGGATTTTTTTTTTCGNGGTCTGCCGCGCGCGCAGCACTACGTTGTCACGTAAAATCTTCGCCCGTAAAACCGACTTTACAGGCAACCATTTTTTTTTTGTGAGCAGCACCCTCAAATGCTTTCATCCCGTTGTAGACAATTGTCTACATGTTGCTCGACGTTATATTTGACCCGTGCTGTACTCTGGGAGGCTCAGCGACCAATGATAGTCTCCGTGGGTAAGTGATTCCTAAACCGTGTAACTGCCCTGTGTTATGATTGGTTCATATCTGCGACCACTGAACACAACTTCTGCAGCCCGTCGGTTGTATTAACGAAAAACGTTCTTCGTCAAACCCCAAGTACAGCACGCGTCAAACAATTTATTTTCTGCAACACCAGACGTTTTATAAATAAATGTGAAAATGAAAGGGTCGACGGGGTTTAACTATCATTAACGCCTTCGAGGTCAAGGTCGCCTACGGAAGTGGAGCTACGTCTACGTACGGTACTAAGATTAAGTGGAAGTGGGTTGAGAGCGGGGAAACCCCCGGCCAGTTCACCCATATTTCGGTTCGTTCCGGCTTCACCAGATATTCATAGAATGNAATAAATGTGAAAATGAAAGGGTCGACGGGGTTTAACTATCATTAACGCCTTCGAGGTCAAGGTCGCCTACGGAAGCGGAGCTACGTCTACGTACGGTACTAAGATTAAGTGGAAGTGGTTTGAGAGCGGGGAAACCCCCGGCCAGTTCACCCATATTTCGGTTCGTTCCGGCTTCACCAGATATTCATAGAATGCGTAAGCAGAGATTACGTCACTAGCACGACAGCGATAATTTACTGGAAANGCGTAAGTAGAGATTACGTCACTAGCACGACAGCGATAATTTACTGGAAATCGGACCCACCGAATGTACTAACGAGAACAGTTTTCAGCTGCCATCGGTCAGACATTTATTCTCCAGGCCCGTAAAAAAAAAAACGGGGAAGTTCGTCGAGAATCTTGTGTGAAGAGGCAGTTGTTATTGGAAAAATAAACATTTCTTGTAATGTCGGCAATTCCACGAAACAAGCGAGATGCCGTTGACATGACCATTCTCGAGAAAATCACAGGAATAAGTTTCTGTTCAGGGCGGAAAGTTCTGCCACCGACTAAATAAATACATTGAGACGTACATAGCGTGGCGGTTCCTTTGATGTGCGCGTACTCGTTCTATGATTGGCTGCGCGAGGCCTAGCGTGTCTGATTGGCGACTGTGTGCTGCGAAAGATTCCCAGTTGGCTAGACTGCCGGTTGGCGACTAAGGCCGTGTCCGACAAGGCAGATTTTGTTGACAAAATGATCACGTGACCCGATTTTGTATACAAAAATGGTGACGTATTTGGTAATTTTCGTATTTCATATTTTGTGTCTAGCGGATGTTGGCAAAACTACAATATGACAAAATCAGCGCTATGTTGTATTTGACATTCAGAAGACATATGCAAATGCATAATTAAAAAGTTTTTTAAAACAAATAACCGTTCATAAAATACACTAGGAATGTTTTAAAAAGCAAGTAAGTGTTATGCTTTGTTTATATTTTTCGCAACAAAAAAATTTAAAGTCTTAATTGCTTAATTTATTATTTTCTTATTTATTAACATATTCTTAGCATTCCAGTGATGATTGTAGAAATATTAATATGATTAGAAATAATTTTCACTGTTAGTGTAAAAATGTGTTGCCGCGAGTGCTAAACAAGTGACTGTCGACAACGTCCAAATTGAAACATACGAAATTACAAATTACGAAATAACGAATTTGTCATTTCGCGTTTCGGACACGGCCTAAGTTACCAGGCAGTGATGGGCGAACGGCGTTCTGACTCGTCTAAAGTTGATTCGCCTTTACTACCACTGGACCGATAATTAACAAGTGACCTCTCTTTGGGTACAGCTGCATGCATTAAAAAACGTCCACAATGGGGAATGCATGTTTAAAACCAGTATGTACACATATTTATTAATTAAAGGCAGTCAAGGCATAGTCGCGTTATCATACACTGGATACATTACGAATTCACTTTCACTTCCTAGAAATCCACATCTATATATCACAGATTGAAACTTAAAAGTATGTAACTTATAACTAGGGCCAGTGACATTTCGCGTAAAAATCGGAGAACAGAGTAGACTACAATACTATATACATAAATCTGCTATTGTTATACCTACATTGGTTGCTGGTGCCATGTCCGTCTTTGACCAAGCCACTCAGGACTAAGTAACTCCGACACTGAACCTTCGTGATTTGTGCGCAAACGGTTAACACGGGCAAGAACATTTTTTAGCCAATCAAAGTAGCTGGACAACCCTATAGTGCTTTGGATTGTATCTTGTCTCGAAATCTTTTCGCGAAATATCACTGCCCCTACTTATAACATCTCCACCCGGTGAAATGGCATATCAATCATTTCCTGCGAGCGCACTTGACTATACGCTACTTATGTTTCCGCGTCCGCGTGATCTGGTGATACGCGTATCAGAACGATTCTTGGAAACGACTTGTTTATCGGATCACATGTTAGTATCAGCAGTCCTCTATTCCAGTCCAGACAACTTGTTTAACATTTGCATGGTAATGTATGTGTGAGACAACTATACTATTACGTATTACAGAACAACTATTATTATCACAATTATTATCAATTCCAGTTTTTTTTTTTACTTTTTGTTATGATAAGAGTTACATAACTAAATATGAAACACGCACATTTAACAATAATTATGATAATAATTCTTTAATGAAAAAAGTTTTTATGGTATAAACGAAATTTATGAATGTGAATTTATCACAGCTATGAAATCAGCGTGAATTATTTGTAGTACGTAAAATGTGAGTTTCAGTACATTAATTTAGTGATTTAGTTAATTAATTTGTTTATTACTGGCTTTATTAGATGGCGAAGTTAAGGTAAATTGCGTCGTATCACATTTAACCATTTTCTACATGAAGCATTTGACAAACATAATACTGCTACAAATAAATATATAGACACTAATGATTGCTGAATTACTAATAACCATTTTTCTATAGAAACAAACTAAAAAATACGATAAACAAAATTATAAAATGAATGACACCAGGAATTAAGAGGAAACACTGTTAACAGGACACAAAAATAAGTTTAAAAGTAATAAATATTAATATTACTCATACTTATCTAGAAAACCACATTTTATAAATAAAATACTACAATTACAATGTAAGCATTACATTTATATATGCAAAAAGTGTACGAAAAATATGCTATGTACGAGAATTTAAGTTCTCATGGAGCTACTGGAAGATAATAAATAATGTTTCTGTGTTTAGAGACGGGTAGGGGCCGCAGTGGTGTAGTGGTCAGACTACTCGCCTCATACCTAGATGAACCGGTTTTGATTCCCGGCAGGGTCACTCCCGGATGCAACAAAAAAAAAAAAACCCTTTATTATGTAAATCGCACACATTTCACTCATCTCAGTTTGAAATTGAAATTTGAATCTGTAATTACTGTAAACTTACAATTATATACCTAATGTTCAACAATTTGCCGCCAATACGAAGTCATTTAATAAAGAACTCGTGCTCCTGGCCCCAATGCAGTCAGTGCAGAAGATTGGCAGGAAGTAGAATGATGCAAGTGCCACACAGATGCGATTTCTTGTAGGGATAGGAACTTCTTGTTTGCTCATATCGGAATGCCTAGAGCCAATTTTTGAACGCTCGATAGCGGAATTGTATACCGGAGTCCATCCATGAAGTGCCGAAATGAATCCCACAACTAAGTAGCTGTCGGAATCGCCATTCCTCTACAGATTTGTCTATAATCCTTTTTATGACGTAGGAAACTTGAAAATACACTCACGCGTGGTTTAATATAAATACAATTAATAAAGGAGTGTAAAAATGTTACCAAATATCAAATTATCAAGGCGTTTACATATCTATGAAAAAATCGCGTAAACAAAGATAAGTTGGTACATGAAAACTGATAGAATTGCTAAGAATATCATGTGTAATATTATACGAAACTGCTGAAACATAAAATACACAACGAAATCAATTTTGCAAGAAAAGCTGTAGTTGTGAATAGTAGTTAGTACTGTGAATCAAAACATAATAAATTTGTTTTAGACATGCAAACATTAATGAAAAATATTTTATAGTTTACAGCCATATCCGGAATGTTAGAAAAATTTTGTAATGGTATATTTACACCAGAAAAATATAAATTGTTATAGTATTGCTTTTTAATTTGCATTTTATAATTTTTTACAATATGGTAAGGCGTTTTACTGTTCTTTCGTGAATTAAGTTACGATAAATTAATTAAAATATAAATGTTTCTATAATATATTCTTAATTAATACTAAACCCCTATCTAGCGGCAATATAAGTTAACTCTTTAACATGTTCTTTCTCGGGCTTAGTTATTTTATTGGCAAATATTAGCATAATTACGTCAATACAAGTTATTTTAAGGAAAAAACAAATCTGCATGAAACATAAAGAGTTCCTGTGGATTACCAATGTCTGACTTCATTATTTATAATATATCAGTTAATAGTTCCGTCACCACTGTTGATACTTAATTTTTTTAAGGTTGTTGCAATTACTTATCCCGGGTTATCTGCAAATAAATAAAATATATATTAATGTATTTTGAAGTAATTTTCGTACTACAGCAGATTTAACGTGATTGGTACAGCTTTGCTGACGATACACTAAATGCAACGATGCCAAGTTGTAAAATGTATTCTTAAAAAATCGTATACATTTTATTTCGACAGTTACTAGTCATCTCAAAATTCATATTTTGGCATCGTTACACTCGTTACCGGAATGGAAGGATCGAAACAATCCACTACAGAATTTATTCCGATAGTAAAAAAAAATCGGGACCCTGTTTCGTTGTCAACACATAATTATACCTGAGCATTTTGTACATTATTTAGTATGCTGTTTGTATTTCCAATGCCATATCAGTATTGCAATTATCTGCAGTGTTACGCTCCTACAAACAGGAAATTCGCTAGGTTATTGTTGCTGTGAACTACAATCACACATTAAAACGAATTTTTCTTAGTGTCTCGTCGTTGTCGTGGATGTGACTGTATAGGCCCACGGATTTGTGTTTATATAATTTCAGTGTATTTGTTTTATTATCCTTGACTAATATTTATCAGTTATCTTCAGCTAATTCCAGGTGGATATTCTGCTGAATGATTCCATGATCATGAAATGCGATGTTCATATAACTTTTTCTTGCATAAGCTAATTACGATTTTATTTTTATATAAATCTCTTTCGTGAGAGCAATATAAATATATCAAAGAAAAGAATATGTTAGATATATGTTGCAAAAAAGTAGCTGTACCAACGTGCAAACGAGTATTAGATACAAGTTATACCCTTAGCTGCAGTCTCGATTGGCAAGTCGTTGCGCCATAGTGACGTCAGAGTGCACCACTCAATGTACTGTTACTCAAACGGGCTCGCTCGCGCCAACCTCCCTTTGCTAGTAGTCTTGCTGCTAGCCCTCAAACACACTGTTATTATCGCAGAGGGTAATCTGCTAGAGGCGACGAGTCATTAGAGAGGCGTAGCGGATGACCTGGCCTGCTCACTGACACTCCATGGTTCTTGAATGGATGACAAGCTTTCTTTTAATGAGGGGAGGGGTCAATACGACTGTGGTGCCATCTAACGGATGGTTTGGAATTATTTACAAATCAGTTGGCAGCGAGCTCTGGGCGACAAAGAATCACACTACCTCCCACTTGACTATTACCTTAAGGGGGATCAGTTCCCGCCATATTGGATTTAATGAATTTTCACCGTAACTTGCATCGCAGATTATGCATTTTATTTAGGGCATCGATAATCCGGGGGGCATTGCTTCGGGGATGTTGTAAAACAATTATTGCTTGAGTACTATTGCTAGCATCATTTCTGGAATAAATTATTAATTTTTTTGCCGACAGTCACTTATCAGAAATTAATAAAGACAGTAGAGATGTATCAGTTTGAAAAAAAAGATTTAAAAGCTATTATTTATGCCACGTCGTGAGAAAAATTTCGTTCTTCAATGGAACTCGCTGGAAAAATAATGAAAAATCCACGAAGGTGTGAACTGATCCCCTTTAGGAGCCGCCGAGTGTCTCCGCTCCACTTCAGAGGCGGACTGCATTGTTCGTATTCGCGAGCAAAGCGCGTTCTCGGTGTGGAAGTACACTTGCAGGAGTGGACGAGCTTCAGAGAGAGAGAGAGAGAGAGAGAGAGAGAGAGAGAGGCAGAGAAGTAGAGAGAGAGAGGCAGTTCTACCTGCAGAGGAATGCCTCACCGCGCGGCGCGTCTAATGTGCGAGGCCTTGCAGGTAGGTCCCTGCCCGGTGACCATTGTCCCCTGGTTTTACGACCCTCCAGGCTGAAGGGGTCGAGTGTCGTGGTGAACGGGNGTAAAAGACCGGGCAAAACCCGACAAGAACTCAAAGCAAGTTATTCTCGGAGTAGGAGGGGTCGAGGTGCCAGCGTAGACGAGGCTGTGTGAAAGTCGGTCCTCTTGCAAAGGGACGTTGTAGCAGCGAAGCCTCTTTAACGGCTGTTTGAACACCCTTTTTTTTTAAATCGACCTTTTGGAAAAAAGAAAATTCCTTAGCAGTAACGGCAATACATTTTACCCGAAACTCTGGCGGGAGAATTTTTAACCATCATTGACGGCAAATTACGAAAACTATTACTCTTAACGTTTCATTAAAAGTAAATTAATTCCTTTCATATATAAATTCGAACAAGAATAGTTGGAATAATGACTTATAATCTCGCCAATTGCCCACAGTCGCTTGACGGATTCAAATTGTCAGGTGTACGGCAATATTTTACAATAATGACAATAGAAATAATATGTTTTTATTAATAGCGCTGTTAAGGAGTTGTTGCCTTTTTTAAAAAATTGTTCCATGGAAATACAATACGTTAATACATTGCATCAAATACAATAAGCAGATGCACAATATGAACATACATACGTGCGAAATACATATAAAAGCAAACATATTAAATGCTTGGGTGAGTAAATAGTGAACTAACCAAATTTCCAAATCCCACTGCATAAACTAAAATTAACGTAATAATTTACAAGGTATTACGTAAATAATACTTAATTTTAATATAACTGAATAAAATTATTTAAAAACCTAATAATAATTAAACACTAAATTAAATAGCACATTTACATCGATCACTCCGGACAGACATAATATACAGAGAACATGGTTGTTCACATGTAAGCTAATTTTTCTACGGTGCCATTTTGCTGTATAGTTGCAGGCTGTTATTTTTAATACCAGGATTCCAAAATCAGTTATGGGACAACAAAGTAGACGATGTCATGTTTCTACTCTATTTTATTATTTCCACTGAAGTACAGATTTTCACTAATTGATTTTCAAGAGACTTTAATATTTTTTTGTACTTCAAAAATACTTTACAGTTAAGTGCCACCTATCGGTTAGTTCCCAAATTAGATTTTTTTTAAAATAGGGGTGTTGAATAAATTAATCGTTTGCGATCACGTATTTCGTTGCAAACACATTCACTGAACTATTCTATAAGACTACATGAATACGCATTGGTTATGTGCACGACACATTAGTGGTATAAAGTATATGAACCAACCGACTCCTGAGAAATATCGGTGAAGTCCTCTCTTTCCGCGGGCATACATTTTGGCGTGAGATCAGCTTTAAGGCGTGGCTCGTGCGGAAAAGGAGAACGGTTTCTGATTGGCTGTTCTAGTTTTCCGCCCAGTCTGTCCGGCGTGATCGTTACATGTTGTTATGATTTTGATATTTTGTTGATATTTATTCTTAACGGGAATATAGGGGCGTTGCAAGTATTTGATAAGAGTTATGAACACTATACAAATGAGGTTTATTTAACATTAAGGTTGTACAATATTATTTCAATATAAATATGATTGAATACGAAAGGGGGGGAGCTATACAAATATACTGAAATATTAAATGATATTATTTATATAAATATTTAACCAGCCACGTTCCGAGTAAAGCCTAATTGGAGAGTCCCCACCTTGTTCATGATTCCGGAGGCTGATTAAGATGGCGGAAGTTGACGACCGAACACATCCATCTTCAGTGGTCTTCTCGTTCCAATGGCCCGACGACAAAAGACACCACCCGCGGACTACACTGCCCTATATCGGCTGCGCTGTCCCAGTTTACTGGCCGGTGGAGGGGAGTTTCTGTGGTTTGCGATTTCACAACTAATTTCAGCGATCACGACCCGTGTCCTGGATAAATAAGTGAAGGTGTGATCAGGCAGGCCGCTCAGATAAGGGCCTGACCACAACTCGTAACATCGAGAACGGGAACAGAAGAGAGGGCGCGAAAACCGACGAGTTTAAGGCTATTGTGCACGAGGACGCTCGCAGATCTCTTGGACATTGCGGACTGGTGGGATCTGGACTAAACTGAGGTGGGACGGTATTAACATGTGATACGGTTTTTATTGTAAATAGGAAATGCTAAATATGGATACATAATTTATACGTTGTTTATTGGAACTGATTTTAGATATATAATTACTTCAATTTCTTTGAGGTTATTGTAAATCGTATTCATTAAATTATTAATTGAAAATGTGAAGTGATAGCAATTTGTTGTGAGATATTGGATCAAGAGTATTTTGTTAGTAGTTATTATAAATAAATTAGAAATTTACTATTAACTCTTTTATTTAATAGAAACCTCTATCCCTTAACGAACCTGGCTAAGCCCATTAATTTTGAGAAATTGTAACAGTAGATTCATTCACGCCAGACAACCACAAATGGAAGAAAGTTTTCTGACGTGCACAATACGTTGAAAGGCATGAACAAGGTAAACGTACAAAACCAAGGGCGAGATTAACTTTTCCATGGTTGTGGAAGTATTTATTTTACTGAAAACCTCTGAGTTTTCTGTTTCCCGCCGTATTTTAATTTTTACAGGTGGCGTAAAGACACACAATGATTATAAAGAATAAAATAAAAGAGGGATAAAAAAAACGCTTAATACCAAAACTGCTTCAGACGATGATATATTGCACGCTAAACAGTGCTTCAATTCATGTTTCAGAGTTTTTTCAAACTGATAAACAAAAATAACGATAATGTGCTAATAAAATGTTAAAGATTCATTTACTTCAAACAAAATTAAGCAATTATGACGCCGTTTGTGCTTTTCTGGATTTTTATAATGCGAAATTATATGCAATATATTTAGTTAAAAAAAAGAAATTATACTTGGTGGTACAATGTAAAATAAAATGTCGAATTCTGTATCAAGTATTTTAACTGGTATTTTCCACGTGCTATGAAGTTACTCTGAAATGTTTCTTGGGTAATTAAATGCTTAGTTTGACTACGGCAATGATGACTTCGGAGAAGTGCCGAGCAGAATATATTGTGAACTCCGAACAGCATAAGAATGCCACATTCTTATCTTGCCGGGAGAACCGATTTAGAAACCTGCTCCCAAGGAAACTTGTAGGGTTGCTGAAAGTCCCGTATTGCACCGGATTCCCGTGTCCTGGGACTGAAAGAACTGTTCCGTACGGAAATACGGCGGGAGATCATGTATCCCGTATCTTAAACTTCTTTCAAAATAAACTGCATATTGATAAACACAGTGTCAGTAATTTACCACCTCCGCGATCACACGTGCGCTCCAGTTATAACTAATGATGCTTCCACTACAGTTTGAGAAGAACAATGGTAAAAGTTTGGCCAAGGGTAATCTTTTAACACTACGTAAGCGCTAGTGTCGCATTTGTACCATATTTTCTCTATTTTCCAAGTCAAAAACAGGATACTTGCATTAATCATAAATCAAATATAAAATAACTTCAGAAATACGTAAAATATTGATCTTTTATTATTCACGTAGCTTTAAAATTTAATTGAAAGTTATCATTTGGAACACTGCGCATCTGGCGGCAGAAATTTTACCTGTGACAAACTCTTCCATAAGAAATTTCGTTTTCTTCCTACCCTGAGTAGAATTAACCTTACTATAAACCAATGCAGACTGCTCGTCTCTGACCAAGGCGAACCGGGTTCAATCCCCGGCCGGTTCACTCCGGATTTCGCAAGCGGGGAATCGTGACGGACGATGCTGCTGGTCGGCAGGTTTTCTAGGGGATTTCCCGTTCCNCCCCTTCATTCCTGCGCTGCTCCATACTCAACTCACTTCATCCTCATCGGCTTTAAAAACCTCGCTGTTAAGAACCGCCCAAATCTCTTCACTCACTCACTCTTCAAATCAGATTTTATTATGACTCTTACTTGCAATATATATATATATATATATATATATATAATATAAATATAAATAATATATATAAATAATAATATTATAAATAATATTATACATGTAATAAATATTATAAATAATATATATATATATATATATATTTATATATTAGACTTTTGTACATTACAGATATTATATATAATTGTTTTATAACAATTTTTCTTGATAATTTCATTGGAGTCAGACGCTGTATGACTAGAGACCTGAAAAATTCGCGAGTTCAATGACCTGCAGACTAGAATCTACAGTCTTATGTACAAATATGCCAATATCAACAGCGCATTGGTTGTCAGCTGTCACAGTGGAAGGCGACAATTGGACACCGTTCTCCAGGAGGTGTCAAACACCGTGTGAACCAACGGCTTCTGTTATATAAACGCACGTGTTTTGAATTCTAGCTTGTCCCAAAATGAATCCGCGAATTCTTCAGGTCTCTACGTATGACGAGTTATCTGTAGGGACCAGCAAAATTTGCGTTATTATTTGGCATCAGGCTAAACTTCACTGTGATCTATATACTCTAACCAGCGTCGGTTCCCCATTGGCTGCTGCATAGATGTGAAGTCACTGGAGTGCACTAGGTTGGTTCACACAATTGTAAAGTGTTTATTTACTGACGCAGAGTTACCCAGGGCGTGTCAGATATAGTATAGTCCAATGACAAACGTATTGCAAAAGTAGATGTGTTTAAATTAAAGTTTAACGTGTCCCCAAACAATAACGCGATTTTCGCTGGTCTCTAATCATCGGAAATATCCCTTATGACTAGAGACCTGAAAAATTCTCCAGTTCAATGACCCGTGGGCTAGACTCAACAGTTTTATGTACTAATATGCCGATATCAACTGCGCATAGGTTGTCTTATGTCACAGTGGAAGGCGACAATTGGGCCAGCGTTCTCCAGGAGGTGTCAAACACCGCGTGGACTAATGGCTAAAGTTATATAAACACACGTGTTTTGAATTCCAGCTTGTCCCAAAATGAATCCGCGATATTCTTCATGTGTCTACTTATGACCAATCTGAAAAAGTTGGCAAAACTCACAGACATGGGATGGTTGATTCAGAAAATCAAACTTCCCGTGTATAATTAAAATTTTCGGGACAAGAGTGTTACATTGCGATTCAGGAAAACACTAGTAAATTTATGTTAATATATATTTAAATCTTATTTACACGTAGTTGGCATATGGAGTAACACAAAATTAATACGTGAGGAGTGGCAAAAGAACGAACGTGCCACTAAGTATTGTTTCGAAACAACGATGTAAAAACATACGTGGTGAAGTGTGGTACGAGAACATGACAGCACGCCATACAAAAAAAAAGCGATTACATAAAAAAAAAAAAGCTAAGACAAAAAAAATTTGGAAGAGTATTACTGAACAAAAGGCTGTTTTTTTTTTTCACTTTCCGTATCGTCGTAAAAAAAGTGCTGCAAAACTATAGAAGCAAGTGCTTATCCGCCTGTTACTTCGCAAAGGCGAATATTTTCAAAAGTGAATTTTCGTGGAATTTTTTTACACACATTAAAGGCGGCTGAGTGCGTGGACAGTCTACCGCGTGTTTGCCGCTTCGAGGCAATAAAGATGAGCAATTGGCAGAGCCTGAGTGTATTTCGCGAATCCATTCGGTACTTCTAACACTTGCTCTTCTCTACTACATTGCGATTGGACGAGAGGTTATTTATACAAGTCCCATCTAGCAGTGAGCCAGTAGTAAGCAGGAAGCAGTACAGTGAGTTACTTCTGGACCAAATAAGTGGTGATTAGAGGAATAAAAAAAATTTATGCGTGAAAACGTAATGCAAACTTTTCAAATCGAAAAAAAAAAAAATCCTTAAAATCCACAAATTGCTATGGAGAAATAATAAAGGTTACGATTTTGAGATTCCCCATTCGTTCTCCCTTCTTGTCGGGGACAAGAAGAGGGGGGAAAGGTAATAACCGGGAAGGAAACTAAATTTTTTTGGAGGGGAAATTGCATTCTGCAGTTATCAGTCCTTTCACGTAGTCAGGACTATTTGCAAAAAAAAAAAAAAAAAAACTGGCGGCGCTAAGGCAAAAAAAAAAAAATTCCAATTTCCAGTGACGGGAGAGAGTCAGCAAATGAGAAAGTTACGTGTATGCGCGGGTCGTGGAGGGTGTCTGTCGTCTCTCTTGCTCTCTCACGCAAGCGCACGCCGGACGACCACGAGGGGGGAGATGTTACAATTGCACTCTGTAATTGCAATCCCTTCCTTCCAAGCAATTATGATTGCTTGTTTAAGCGAGAGGCGTTCATTAAAAAAAATGTCCAATTTGCAGAAGGAGGCACAACACACTCACGTGACCAGCGGCAAGCAAATAAAGCATGGGGAGAGTGCGGTATGCATAATTCCTAGGATGGCGCCAAGGCTAACACGTTATTAAAAAAAAAAAAAATATATATATATAGCAAATACATTTTGTACAGTAAATATACAGTATGATTTTTTTTCTCCTTTTTTACGGTTAACATAGGAATTAAAATAAGTACCGTGGCGGAGGGGGGAGGTGGAGAGTGGAGAGGTTTGGGCCGCTATTAACATGAAGCTCTCGAGAGCCGATGAGTGTGAAGCGAGGTGAGAATGTAACAGCGCCGGAACGAAGCGGCGGGGGAAACAGGAGAACCCCGAGAAAACCCGCCGATCAGTGACGTCGTCCGGCACGATTCCCAATGCAGAAATCCATGGAGTGGTCCCGCCCGGGAATCGAGCTCGGGTTCGCCCCAGGTGAAAGGCGAGTGGTCTGGCCGCTACACCGCCGCGGCCCCTTGGAGGGAGGGAGAAGGATGTCGTGAATGTCCGCGTGTGTGCGTGTAGGTATGCACGAGCGAGTGCGCGTGATTTCATCCGTGTTCATGTTGTTACGAAGCGGTTTCGTAGAGTGGGGATAGCACTCGGCCCCATCAAGGTGGCACGTACGGATTCAACTACGCGCTCTGCTGTTAACGGGTGAGGTGGAACCACCCTCGGGTGGAGAACATCCACCCACTGCGATTGGAAAGGGCGTGATCTCTTTCTATCGGGAGCATTCAACTGCTTCCAATTATTAAGCTCAGTTCAAGCTCACAATGACATGTTCNTTCCAATTATTAAGCTCAGTTCAAGCTCACAATGACATGTTCTGGACTAAGGCCTGGCAAGAGCGCGCCCACACACCAAGTCTGGTGAGAACAGTACAGCCTGAAGTGGCAACTAACAGCCTGAAGACCCACCTGGGGGTGCGCTCTTATAAGAGCTCAGAATTATTTCTCCTGTGATACCGTTGTGGCGGGCAGAGGAGGAGCTCTGGCGAACAAACTCGCTGCACTTGATTGCAGATAAGCGTGTAACTTGCGTAGCACACATCATTCCGCATGCAACGACGTATGGGCTACTCACGGTAGAGTGAGCACTTTTGAAAGCCCTCTCATTTGGAATAATAGTCAATAAATTAATTTTATTCTAGCCTTGGACGTTAACTTCCGAGTGCAGTGGAATATACACACTGTGTTTATTACTTAGATTGCAATACTTTTATTAAAAAGGCTGATAAAGGATAATAAATGGCTGAAACAAAAAAGTAAATAGGGCCTCAAAAGTGCTCACTTTACCGCGAACAGCCTTTAATACCGAGCATGGTGGGGTAACGACAGATGAGGACAATTTAATTCAACTATAATTAATTATCATTAATTAGTCTGACGGTGTAATGCTTCTGTGGGTGCACTATAAGTGGTGAAGGGCGCATTGCTAGAAGGGGAGAGGAGGGGTGTCCCCTCTAATAAAGAAGGAAAGGGTGTACTTCAATAAAAATGGTGGAGGGGTAGTTCATTCTAAGAAGGGTGAAGGGTTTGTTCTAAGAAGGAAGAGAAGGGCGCACTCTAATAAAGTGGGGAGATGTTAACTCTAGGAAGGCGGTTGGAAGAGACGTGAGATGCTTCCCACCATTTCTGTGTGGAACTCTTCTCCTCGCCAAGGGTGCACTCTACGAAGGGTGGTTAAGGAACACCTTGAGAAGAGGAGCGGAAGGGTGCACTCTACGAAGGGTGGTAAAGACACACCTTGAGAAGAGGAGCGGAAGGGTGCACTCATAAAACATTTTTGCCTCGGAATTGTAAGTTGCTGTCGTCCATGGAGAATGACATGAAATGAAGCTCTATGATGGAGAAACGACAGAATACATTAATAGAAGAAACGGGAGTATAGTCAATTCACGGTTACTTCCAACTTTTCTGAAGCCCTGCTGAAGTTATACTTTAAGGCTATTCCTATGCCTCGTGCAAACATAGCTTAACCAAGTCTAGGAAATTACACTAAAGAAACTATGCAATGCATTCGCGAGTCACTTTAATAACATTTTGCATAATAACTATTTCTTACTGGTCACTACCCACACACATATTTTCTCTCTGTTTTAATTATTATAAATTATAAATGAAATGTTATAATTTATGGACAAAATATAAGTAAACATTTAATTTTTGATAAATAAGGTACTTCAATTAAACACAATTATAAAACGCTTTTGACATGTGTCATGTTTAGGAAAGAATCAAACGCGTCAAACATGGGGTGATTTGTGAAAGGTTTGATTCAAAATGTGTGAAGAAATTTTGAGAATATCCACCGGACATTGGCAACGTCCGCCACGTATACCATAACATTAGAAAATTCGTGAATACGGTCAACCGAGGAGCGAACCCCACCATATTTGACAGGCTCACTGCACTGACTAAAATTTATTACCTACTGTCTGGCTGTCAGTCAATGCCGTGTAGAACTGTCCGTCCTCCAATCGAGCATATCTCGTATGTACAGGATGTTCACGGCAAACTGGTCACTTTTGAAAGCCCTGCTTGAGATCTACGTACGCTGTGTATTCTTCCACCACGTGTACAATTAACATTTCAATGAGCCTCGTCACTTTATTCGTACGTCGGTCAAGTGAAACTGTGAAAAATTTTTAGGAATGCAAATATTTTACAGGCGCGCTAATTTTTTCACGTTATGTGCATTAAAAAAGGTATAAACCTGAATAGTTAATTTCAATATTCACAGACGTCTACCTAACACTTCTAATTCAACGTTAAGTTATGGAACTACTTCCTTTCTGTCCTTGCCAACTTTACTGGACGCTTGCCAGCTAGTGTCCCCGTTAAAATACGCATAGATAGGGGCAGTGACATTTTTCAAAGGTTGATTTCCAAAGTGCTCAGTTAACAATGAACATTCTATAACAGGTAATAAAATCTATATTGTCCTTATCAGTTGTTACAAAAAGATTATTATTTTCGTTCACAGTAATTAGTGTCATAAGCTGTGAAGATCTTTTAAGATCCCGAAAAGCATTAACGTAACAATAAATCTACATACAAGCGATTTTCTTTCAGTGGCAGAGAAATTTTAGTTTTTAGCGCAGGTCAAGTTACACTCGGGCATTATTGTTCTATGTGTTAATACCGTCCCATCACTGACCGCTATTGTACAAGTTGTCCGAGAGCCAGTTTGGAATGAGAGGGTTCTGAGTTCGACTCCCTGGTAAGACAAGGACGAATGCGCTGTTTATCAATTGTAAGTCTAATTGAGTTTCTTCTCGATTACACCATTGATCAGCAATAAAGTTGTTCCGACAATAAGCAACACATTTGTTACTCTAATGTGTGTAAGCAAAAATTATATATATATATATATATATATATATATATAGCATGGCCCCCCTAATTAAAAAAAATCCTGTCTTAATAAGGTCCAAAGACATAGAATTAAAGTCCCCTAATTTGCTGCCAGCATTATTTTAAGTCCTCCAATCACGGTTTTCGTTAAAATAAAGGCTTTTCAGAGTATATATATTTTTTTCAGAAGTTGATTTGAAGTTAAGTTAACATTTCTCCTCATATTCAACTAAGACATTTCTAAAACATAATTAAGTCATATCCAAGCACAACCAAACAGTCTACGCGAAACTTGATATCCGAATTGATAATTATTTGAATATCTAGTTAATACAACTACATGATTCTCTGGCCATGTGATGAAATCGCAAGTCTGGCATTTGTTGAAATTTAAATACCGGGATTCTTCCATCTCGAAGGCTTTCACCCAAGTAAAAATATAAATAATAAAATATAAAAAATAACTGTGTTGGAAAAAAAAAATTTTGTTTCTTAACTTATTTATTCGAAGCGGTGCGTGGAAATACTTAAAAAAATCTGGTCGGCGCAGACATGGCGGTCGAAAAACTTTTCTCCCTCGTAAGGAAAATGTGGAATGCTCAGGGATGTCTACATTCTCCTGAAAACGCTGCGTTACATAAAAGAAGATTTGGCTGGATGACTCAGATTTTTCGTCGCAGTTTAAGGCGTACTTTTTCTCCATTGCATGATCCATGAGGATATATGAAGTAGGTAGTCTTGGTTTCATTTGCGGACGACGTAAATCGATTACTCTATAAGAGAAAACTGACTTCGACTTGTTCGCGATATGGCACGGAGCTCTGCTTTCTACATGAAGCAACGTGCAAGTTTTTTTTAAAACTCCTATTACAAACGGCAAGAATTGTAAAGCGATATAAGTAAATGTTCAAAATAGTAACTCAGGCCCGAAAACGTAAGGTGTTACAAGAAAAATCAAATCAAATCATGATTTCTCATGCCCTGCTTGCAGCAGCAGGAAAGAGCGTTAATGATGTGAATTACAGTTCAGATACAAAAGTG
This sequence comes from Clitarchus hookeri, assembly GCA_002778355.1. Classification (NCBI taxonomy): domain Eukaryota; kingdom Metazoa; phylum Arthropoda; class Insecta; order Phasmatodea; family Phasmatidae; genus Clitarchus; species Clitarchus hookeri. The sequence goes on along the minus strand of NQII01000194.1, from coordinate 986,938 downwards.
TTTCCACTAAGGGTGGAATTCATAGTCGGAGGATTACTTGGCAAATTGCAAATGAAGTAGTGCGTCTTCTTCAAGAACTGATTGTATGTGCAATGAATTCATAAACATTTACTTGGTGAAGTAATTCTTGTAAAAACAATTCTTTCACTGAAGAGCCAAAAAAAAAAAAAAACTGGTATAGGCGTGTGTATGCAAATAACAGAGGTATGGAACCAATCAGAGTAACGCGATGCGGTCGGCAGCAAGATCGGTTACTGCTGCTACAATGGCAGGTTATCAAGATTTAAGTGAGAGTTTGAACGTGGTGTTATAGTCGGCGCACGAGAGGTGGGACATGGCATCTCCGAGGTGGCGATCACATTTGGATGTTCGCGTACGACCATTTCACGAGTGTGCCGTGAATATCGGGAATCCGGTAAAACATCACATCTTCGACATCGCTGCGGCCGGAAAAAGATCGTGAAAGAACGGGACGAACGACGACTGACGAGAATCATTTACCCGTGACAGACGTGCAACCGTTTCTCAAATTGGCACAGATTGGATTTGTGGACTGCCCTGCAGGATTCATGGTGTGNGGTCTACGCGATATTAGGCAGGTGTGTCAGTTTTTTTAGCCCTTCAGTGTATTTCAGAGAAGTTTTACTTGAAGAAGTATCTTAATAATTAGCCCTACAATATAAATACAAAGTACTCCAAATAAAATTACAAATTTTTTTTCAAAGTTCAGTGTTACACTGTTGGTTTGCAGTTCTGCATCCTGGTCCATTCGACCGCCACTCAATCTGGCACCAATGAATTTGATGTAAAACATTGTATAGTTCTCCGCTAATGGGAACCTATTAAAATATCGTTTTCACAGGCCCTAGGAGTTTTTAACAGTAATTTAGAAACATAATGCACATTACATAGTTCGTTTATCGCGATATCGGTCATTTTTATGCTATATTATATTCGCAGTACCTTCCCACTTTTTGAATACAATATTTGAAAAATCACCTATGTATGACGTGTTTGATTGTTACATACACATGTCGTGTATCAAAAGCGTTTTATACATATGTTAACTAACATAAAAGCATCTTATGTTTGGTTAAATTTAACTGTTACTTATATTTGATATCAAAATAATATTTCATTTATTGTTAACATTAATAAAAACCAAGTTATAATAAGTGTGTTGGAAATGCCTAGTGAGAAACCTTTCTCACGCGAAATGTTACTGAAATGAGTGCGCACGAATGTGGTGCGTTATCCGTTTGGTGTAATTTTCTAGAAGCCTTGTTGGCACGAAGAGGAGGAATAAATACCCTGAAAGTCGAACTCTGGCAGGGCTTCAGAAAAGTTGGAAATAACCATGAATGGACTATAGCAATGTTTATACTCGACTGCCAGCAATTAAATTTGTCAAGGTGCTCAATATCTAGCGCGCTTGGCTATAAAGAGTGCATTATGAGCATCAAGCATTTTATTTTTAATTACGCACTCATTTGAGATGTTGAGTAAGTGATATATTCTACCTAGGATTTGTAGCATCTATTGATTAATATTTTTCCTTTTCGAGTAAATTAAGAATGGCTAGATTCGTATATTTCCCATGCTCTGTTAGAACTGTGTATTATATCGAAAAAGTAAAAGAACGACAACATTTTGATCGATAATCCACAGACGGGAAATGTTTAAAGCTATAGTTTTACANTCCCATGCTCTGTTAGAACTGTGTATTATATCGAAAAAGTAAAAGAACGACAACATTTTGATCGATAATCCACAGACAGGAAATGTTTAAAGCTATAGTTTTACATGTATAAGAATGTTCTTGGTATAAAAAAAATCATCGAAGTTACGAGTCTGGAAATCATCTGATGATATCCTGAGAATTTACAGGGAAAATATTAATGTCTACATACCTGAGCATACATTTTCTAGTGAATAATACAGTTCCTACCAGAAGTTTAAGACCATACAGTCAAGGACATGAATGTTATATTACAGAAGTCTGTTTACATACACACCACTCAACATAGCATTTAACTGTTTCTAGCATGTGTTGTATAGACGTTTTTAATAATCGATGACACCTCCTGTAGCTTTGAGACATCTTTATTCTTGTAAGCATTCTGCGGTTGCAGATATTTAACTTTCTGCGTATTGTAAAACAGCTTAAATCCTTCCCAATTCGTCCGGTCTTTCCGTTTACGTGAATCGTCTCCGTTTCCTTACGTGTCCGTGCATTGTACAATGGGCCTAAGCATGTACAGCAAGTAGCATTTGTTGTAGAGTTCCTTATAGTGGGAAAAGTAATTTTTTATTACTTATTTAAAAAAAATATAACTTAATGAAAAAAGGAGATATTTTAAAGTTATTTTGATGAAAATGTTTTATTTTACAAATACAGTAATAAAAAATCCATCCAAGTTTATTACGTCAAACGTTTAAGACCATTGACACATTGCGTGAAAATGTCTGGTGGTCTTATACATTTGGTAGAGACTGTACATTCGTGGTTTATACGCGATAAGAGTTTACGGGTGGAACTAAACATTAAACATACATACATATAACAAACATACGTGTATATGTTATAGACACACACATATTACACACTTATTTTAGGATGATTTGGGGAGGGGGTGGGGTGATTGTTTGTTTGTACAGCCAGGTAAGACTGCGAACGACGGCAAACGGACTGTACCAAGACTAAACGTAAGGGCGACGACCCTGAAGCGTGAAGATTGAAGGAACCCCCCAGCGGGGCAGCAACGTTATCTCGTAACTGGGTGTGTGCCTTCCCTCCGTCTCCCTCCCCTTCCGCTGCTGACCTTGACGCTTTTGAAGGGTGGGAAGAGAGCAAGGGGCAAAGAGAACACACGGAGCAATCTTCGATTGCTCGTTGCGGAGACTGAACAAAACGTTTTACTGCTGGAGAATGTTATGGCGAAGAGACGAGAACCATTGGTGGACTTAACATTTTCCTAACTGAAAAATAATCATACTTAAGATTTATTATCTCAGCGTTAGTTTTTGCGTAGGGATAGGATTGCATTACCAATTAACGATGTTGAAAGACTGCTCCTACCTGCATGTATTTTAACGTCCTGTCAAGTTTGTAACGACGGGGGGAAATTAGTTCCATGTGTTACATTTAAATTAAAAACGTAACAATTAAGAATACTAAAGTTATTATTTTTTTATGTTTTTTTTTACAAATAAGTGTAAGGGTAAGCCAATTTATAAAATATTTATTTTCCTTATTATTGTACTTACAGTCTTACTTGACCAACGCACGAATAAAGTGAACAGGCCCACGACAATGTTAATTCTACATGTGGCGGAAGAACACACAACGCGCAAACAAGTAGATCTTAAGCAGGTATTTCTAAAGTGCTAAGTTTAACGTCAACACTATAGACATGCATTACTTCTAATTATTAACGACGTTGAAAGGCGATCACGGCAGTGATGGTGACAACAGCATTCAAACAATAATACTCGCAGATAATATATAGAAACCTGTGTCCTACGCCCAAGGCCTATCGGAGTTACATCTTACGCAGTAAATATAAAGTGAAGTTGAAGCACGGGAGCGAGTGATTCGATGTATTTTCGATCTGCTTAAGTGATATCGTGATGATCGATACACTCGAGTCTGGGCAGTTTCGCGAGTTCAAGAGGAGGGCTTCTGTGATTGGGCCGCTGACACACGCTGCAGGACCGTGAACCGGTAAGAGACCCAGCGAATCACGTACAACTTACTACGCAGGATCGTACAGTACTTAAAGAACACAAGAGGTGACTTATCACGCAAACTCAGGACCTGTCGGTAGGGTGATTATTAGACATTCTAACCGTAATAATTATTATTGAGGAGACGCATTTAAATGTTTGTACTAAAACTTTCAAGTGGCTGCAGAGTCTGACTCGTATCACGGTAGTGCGGAAGGCAACATCNCTGCTTAAGTGATATCGTGATGATCGATACACTCGAGTCTGGGCAGTTTCGCGAGTTCAAGAGGAGGGCTTCTGTGGTTGGGCCGCTGACACACGCTGCAGGACCGTGAACCGGTAAGAGACCCAGCGAATCACGTACAACTTACTACGCAGGATCGTACAGTACTTAAAGAACACAAGAGGTGACTTATCACGCAAACTCAGGACCTGTCGGTAGGGTGATTATTAGACATTCTAATCGTAATAATTATTATTGAGGAGACGCGTTTAAATGTTTGTACTAAAACTTTCAAGTGGCTGCAGAGTCTGACTCGTATCACGGTAGTGCGGAAGGCAACATCNGTTTAAATGTTTGTACTAAAACTTTCAAGTGGCTGCAGAGTCTGACTCGTATCACGGTAGTGCGGAAGGCAACATCTAGGGGCGCCTGTTATTCGCGAAAAGATTCCAGGACCACACTGAGAGAAAAAGGTAGTTCAGCCAAAAATAATATTTGTTTGTATATGGCCAGACAAATATGTAGTTACCCCAACAAAATATATATNAAGGTAGTTCAGCCAAAAATAATATTTGTTTGTATATGGCCAGACAAATATGTAGTTACCCCAACAAAATATATATTTTTTTTTCGAGTAAAATAAAATTGAAAAGCTACGAAAATTATCGCTCGTCTGACGAAATTACGCACGTGAGTTGANAAGGTAGTTCAGCCAAAAATAATATTTGTTTGTATATGGCCAGACAAATATGTAGTTACCCCAACAAAATATATATATTTTTTTCGAGTAAAATAAAATTGAAAAGCTACGAAAATTATTGCTCGTCTGACGAAATTACGCACGTGAGTTGACNTTTTTTTCGAGTAAAATAAAATTGAAAAGCTACGAAAATTATTGCTCGTCTGACGAAATTACGCACGTGAGTTGACAAACCCTGTGTATCTGGCCACCAAAAATGTTAAGTTGAATTAACTGTGTAACATTTGTTTGGTCACATAAAAACCGAACCATTCTCTCGGTGCAGTTGAAATGCAAAATGTTAGCTGAGCTCCACTTTCCTGATTGGATGATTGAAACTGTTCCGCGTCTCAGCTGGCTACCGCGAATCACGGACGTTCAGTATCTGAGTAACTTAAGGCCCCCGTCTGACTGGCGCTTGAACCGCGTGACAGTGTGTTAGTAATCAACGTTTTCCTGCGAAACTATTAAACGAGCGTCCAATGTGATGATCTACGAAAAAGAACACACACTTCAGACGAGTGCTGGTAAGTACTTTCAACACGTCACGCATGTTAGTAACACCATTTTCGAGCACTCCGAAATGGCTAAAAACAGTTTTTCCATAGCGTCGTATCTCGAAATATACGCGCCAGAAACATATAAAACGACTCAAGGGCCCTGCATTGAACCGTCCGACAGACTTTCCCACCGATAAAATAATGAGGTCACCGCTGAAAGTCCCACAGGTACACGCAGTGCGACGAGAACGCTGCACGCCAGTTCAGAGCCCTGCGCTTAGCGGCGATGGCGCACTTGATGCGCTAGGCAGTGTCGCCCTTATCGCTCCTGCGCCTCTCGGCCTCAAACGTGGATAAAAAGTTCCGGTTAGGCGGGGGCCTTAAGGGGTCGGAGTGCAACCAGAAGATAACGCAAATTTTGCAGGCCCTTGCAGATAGGGGTGATTTTTCAAATGTTTTGTTGTGAAAGGGTGAAGATAGTGTGAACCCCAATCTCCGTGTCCCAACATTGAACTGCTTTTCTGCCAACACGTCTAGCAAGACGTCATGGTTTGGATTTTAGGATAGAAAATTTACGTGTCAACAAATGCTTTGAGATGTATGTATACTTCCTATAACCAATTTGTAATGCGGTTTGTTTTAATTCAGATTGCTTAAAGTGTTTTATAATAATAACAGTGCTTGTCATTTAAAAATCAAGATATAAACAAATGCGTNAAATTCAGATTGCTTAAAGTGTTTTATAATAATAACAGTGCTTGTCATTTAAAAATCAAGATATAAACAAATGCGTTCGTCACTGTTGACCACGTGGCTTTGACAGTTGTGCTCCTTTGGGGTAGGTCAACGTTGGGCGCATGCGCAGAAGACGAATAAGCGGTCTACCTCATCTTTATAGTCCGTGGTGTGAACAGACTATATCTACTATTGGCAACGCTGCAGGGAGGCGCGGGTGATCGCAGTGCGTGTGTTTGTGTGTGTGCGTAGAGGCGCGGCCAGCCAGTCACGTGCGAGCATAAATCAGAGCCCTTGCCTCTCGACTGCTTCCAATTACAGCTAAATGAAAACGAGCCGGCCGGCCCGTGGCAGCGAGCTCTCTATAGCCGGCGCCCGACCCCGATCCGTCTCCTCCTCCGGCTCTTCCGAACACGCTGCCAATACTCGATACCCAGCTGACTCCGACTAATCGATCTGTCAAAACGCTAGTCGCACTCTCCACTGCTTCTCTCCCAGCAAGGAGCATGCAATAATAGAGTCGCAACTCACCCACAGAACGCTTATATCTCATTCGTTTGTTTGCCGAAGTACGTTCGATGTTACTGCAAACGTTACAACAAAAAGTGAACTAAAATTTTCACTTTGTTATTTTGGCAAACATGCTATTGTATTTTTTTTTTTTTTGTTATTGACTTACGTTTTCTGTAGACCATTTTTAATGACGTCCTTTATCCAGAGTTATTTCGTACCACAAATGCATTTGTGAGAATAAGAATCATAATCATGAAGATGAAACACTTTATAAACAGGTTCGTGCAAATTATGTAATCAAGCACTGTTATTCCTTAAGAGCATAGCATGAAATAGATATTGCTAGAAGACCTTTAAAAACATTCAGAACACTTGACATCTTCCAAGCTTGCACAACACTGTCGCACGCAAAAAAAAAAAAATCGTTCTTCGGCATTGTTCTGTTGGCACAAGTGTGAACACCGTTCTCACCCGGCGCCATTTTTCACTGAGGCGTCATTAAAAAACTTAACTCCGCACACGCAGCCCAGTCCAAGTATTCGTTGCTGTACTTAAATTAAGTTGCGTCGTCTTGCAATCAGCTTTGCCCGATCGCAGCAGATAAACTAAAATAATTTCGAAACACTTCGGGTGGAATGTGATGAGAGATAACGGGATTCCAAGATAATGCTTGGCGCCGCGACTTGCATCATCATCATCATCATCATCATCGAAGTNCATCATCATCGTCATCGAAGTTTCATCGCGCGTGAAACAAAATATCCGTTATGAGCAGTAGCACGCAGCCCACGTGAACACACGCGCTGCCACCGGGGTGGGGGAGGGGGGGGTATCAATATGGCCGTGCTATCCACGCGCTTAAAAAGCCCCGCCGTGATCATCAACTCACAACTGGCTCGCAGAGAAGTTCAAGCGCTGCACTGAGAAAAAGATGTTGTTGACTCAAAGTTTGTGTGGCGCAACCAAATTACTCATTCGTATAGGGGGCGGTGAAATATTTTGTTGCTGAAGCCACGTCACTCTGTGGATCTTATTTGGTTGCTCCCAGACAAAGATATCGTCGGTGCAACTAAAGATTTGGTCGGCTCCACGTACATTAGACAGTTTGGGTTGGTATAAAAAATTCTAGAAATTCGAACCTAGATCACCTGCGCCCTACGCATTAGTAACCTTATCTACCGTGACTACCAGTGAAGTTGGAATGTTTTTAAACAAATATATTGTAAATTATGCACAACGTGCGCAAAAAAATATTTCAAGTTATACTTTTTTACTTTTNTGTTTTTAAACAAATATATTGTAAATTATGCACAACGTGCGCAAAAAAATATTTCAAGTTATACTTTTTTACTTTTAAATTCCCTGTTGAACTTGTTTTATTAATGTTTTACTACGGTTGTAAAGCATCATAACACAACGTTGCTATCTTATNCAATTCCCTGTTGAACTTGTTTTATTAATGTTTTACTACGGTTGTAAAGCATCATAACACAACGTTGCTATCTTATTATCACAAAAATACAAACTAACTCTCGAGATGTATTATCGAAAAACGCAATAAAATGAGTGGCCAAACAAATATATACAGCTGATTCAACAAAACACTTTGTTGACAGTCTAAATTTCTTTTGGCTCAACTCAGAGATTTTGTTTATTCAAACGTGTATTTTGTTAAATAAACAAAAGTAATTCTGTTGCTTTTCAAATTTTGTTTGCTCAACAAAATATTTTGTTAGTGCAACTAAATTTATTATTGGCCCTATGCAAACAAATACTTTGTTCGATTTTCTCTCAGTGTAACGTGGACACGATATTTTGTTTCTAGGTTCGAGGGTAGCATATACAATGTTTGACAACATAAAATTCTCGGGACGTTTCCAACAACAGACTTAAAGAGAGGCATTCCTGCTATCTTGCATTTCAGCATGATAACTGCTCAAATGGCATGCGGACTCTACCCTGTAGACCTCCTACTCTTCCAACTGGTACGCATTCACATCACTGAATGGAATTCTGTTCCATGCTGTTTATAAAACTGGCGACGTTATCNCTCTTCCAACTGGTACGCATTCACATCACTGAATGGAATTCTGTTCCATGCTGTTTATAAAACTGGCGACGTTATCCGCCCGTCTTACACGTTCAGCTGTGTTCCTATTACTTCATTACATTTTTCTTTAAAGCTGGTTGTTGCAAGATATAAACAAAAAAAACATTTCTAATAACTTCATCGTTTTCTTTCCTGGCGATTTCTGTGATCGTGGTCGCCGAGGCATTACACAAGGACCACAAATGTCTGGGGTTCGAATCCCGGATATGATTTGGGTGTGAGGTGTGATGCAAAGTTAGTTAAATTCAGTTCCCGACTCTAGCACAAAGCAGGAGCATTGTTAACACGAGACAGTTTTACAAAATGTCTCCATCTGTGGTGTTGCGATCGTCGACGGAGTTCAATCACTTCATAAGTTAAGTAACTGGAATACGAGTATCAACAGAAAATACAAATTCCTGAATAACAAGTTAAAGGAAAAATTTGAATAATGGATATTAATTAACCCACAGTTTTATGCAATTCTTTTATTTAGATTACACTGGAAAATAAAATACTATCACTCAAAACCAGAAACCTGACTAACTTCTCTTTCTACTTTTTAAACGATATGTATTACACGCATAATTAAATAAAATTTCGCTGGCAATTTTGTAAATCTAGAAATGGCGATCACAATAATGTTTATCATGCTATAATTCTTAAGCTACAGAAATCACACGTAAACGTATTTGCTTTGCGTGTAGAGCTAAGTCCAGGCTCTACCTCATGGGGTCCTGACTAGAGTCAAATAACGCCTGCGTTATACCCATCACGTTCGGTAACCAGACGCGTACGGTAACCAAACAAGCTCGAGAACCACACAAGCTCGGTTAACCAAACACGCGGCGAGTAGCTGTTCGTGTTGTTTCACGTATTAGCTCCAGGGCACTGTATTGCGTCAACACGAAAAACGTGGTTGTTAGAAATAATACACGGCACGTTAGGCGCGGCGAATCCCGGGGTTCATTACATCACGAGATAAAAAAAAAACAGCGTGAAATTGTGATGGAAGAGGTTTTGCCTAGGATCTCCATGGAAGTAATCGGAAGACATGAACGATGTTTCATGGAATTTTAATGTGGAGTCCCGCCACCCATAGAAAGTGAAAAAAAAGTCACAGAAACAGGTGTTACCATATGTGTTCTTAAATTATAGCACTTGGTCACCGTCTTGGTATGCAGTGTCTCCTGTCTTTCTTCTAGCTCTAGGCATATCACCCCTCCTCCCCCCTNGCTCTACCTCATGGGGTCCTGACTAGAGTCAAATAACGCCTGCGTTATACCCATCACGTTCGGTAACCAGACGCGTTCGGTAACCAAACAAGGTCGAGAACCACACAAGCTCGGTTAACCAAACATGCGGCGAGTAGCTGTTCGTGTTGTTTCACGTATTAGCTCCAGGGCACTGTATTGCGTCAACACGAAAAACGTGGTTGTTAGAAATAATACACGGCACGTTAGGCGCGGCGAATCCCGGGGTTCATTACATCACGAGATAAAAAAAAACAGCGTGAAATTGTGATGGAAGAGGTTTTGCCTAGGATCTCCATGGAAGTAATCGGAAGACATGAACGATGTTTCATGGAATTTTAATGTGGAGTCCCGCCACCCATAGAAAGTGAAAAAAAAGTCACAGAAACAGGTGTTACCATATGTGTTCTTAAATTATAGCAGCGCGTACAGAAAATGGTTACCAATCCCGTGAACTTGGTCACCGTCTTGGTATGCAGTGTCTCCTGTCTTTCTTCTAGCTCTAGGCATATCACCCCTCCTCCCCCCTCAAATAAAACCGGTGACCAACTACTGGTAAAATTTCACCCCCTACCCCCCGCACAATCGGGAAGGGATTTTATTACATAATTTTACAAATTTATGAAAAAGGGTAGTTTGAATTAAAATCGCTGCCTACCAATCCAGCAACCATGGAGTTTCATTAAGGAATAAATGTTAAAGAATTTCCTTCTCAATGCATTAATTTTAAAGATAATTGTTCCAAAAAATATATATTCTACGTGACATTTCTCAAGAAATACTGACACTTTAAGAAATCTTGCCAATTTTCATGTTATATATGTATATATTTATATATATATACATATATATACATTTTTTTAAAATTAAACGTAAAAATTTACATTTTACAAACAATAAAGAATTAATAATATATTTTATTATTTGAGAATGTTTTAACGTGGCAGCATTCTCTGTGAAGGTTGCGTTGAATGCATTTTTCGTTGAAACTTTTATCATTAAATTTGATGGCCCGAGAAGGAATTTCTTTAACATTGATTCCCCTATTTCAACTCCCTCGCAGGCTTGGCAATCTACGTTACCGACCGAGGAACACTCGTCGTCCCTATTTTTTTTTTTAGGGAATGTTCGTACACCGCGGATCATTGAAATGGCATTACAGAGATTTGCTGGACGAAATAACGCGCGGAAGAGCAGTTTCCGGAAGATTTGTTCGCCCTCTCGCTGAGCTTGGCCAAGGACCAGCGCAGCGTGTCTCGTGCTTCGCGATTGCCGAACCGAGCACGTTCGTCGGATGAAAACAACTCTTCTGTGTGCGTGNAGACAGCGGCCGATAACGGCACAGATATAGCAACGCGATCACGAACCCGCGCGGTAAATGATTACAGATCGGGTTTTATTTACCGCGCTACGAAGGGAACGAACTGTAAATTCGACACATCTTGCCGGTGAGTGATAATGGCGGTATCGTGACATCTTGATAATCCATTACCGGGGCCCAGATAGCTCATCTTATCATAACCGACACAAAGCGAAAAAAAAAAAGCTTTTTTTTTTTGCGCCATTCCAATGAGAACGTTTCATAAACACACCGGAGTGTATAAACGACCGTGTTACATAATCGCCGTAAGGCAACAGGGAAGAAGGCGCCATCGTTCTGCATCCTTGCGTGCCTCCCTGGTTGTCATAGTGGGTCTCATTTTAAGCAGTTGGGTCTATTTAAATTTTTCAAAAACTATGGATTATTTCACTGTAAATATTTTCCCAGGATATGAATTAAAAGTCTATATTTTGTTGCCCATTAATTAAAATTAAAAACGAGGGTGCTGAAAAGAATAAAATTCAGCAAAAACCGCTGTAAGTAGCCCTCCGTTTACGATATGTATTCTTCCGTAAAACCGTTACTAAACTATAGCGACGTTGCTGTATCTTTCCTGAACAGACTGCTGAAAATTTTAGTCGCCGCTTAGAATTCCGAGGGAACAGAACACGCGCGAAGCTTGCTTGTTTCCACCGCCGTCGCGATGCTTCCTTACCGCCGGATATGACCTTGAGGCGTTCAATATTGTTCACTAGGAATCCCCCTTAGGGTGACACGACACATACACGTAAGCGACAGCGCAGGTGATGCTTCGGAGCGACGTCAGCTCGGATGGATTGCCAAGCCGTCTTTGTGAGGGTACTGGCAAGGGTGACAGCACGTTGGGTTCCTCAGCGAGAAAAAGTTACCACGCAGTCCTAAAAACAAATTGAGTAAAATTTCCAGTACTGTTGGAGCTGCCATAACAGATGTTCATTGCGTTGGGTCATTCGATATCTGTGAATTTTGTTTGGTGTGTTTTGTATAGTCTGTGATTTTGGCTGTTTATGGCTTGTCTGTGGTATTGTTTTATTATAGATCTTAAGTTTTTTGACTGGATCATATATATATATATATATGTATCCCTCTTCTTGTAGTTTTTTCTTCATTTTTGTTTACGATTTTCCTACTAATTTTGGTTCTTGTGCAGAAAGTGACTTTTTGTTTCATGTTTTATTGTCCCGCCTGTGATTTGGATGTTTTGCATGTCGCGATATTTCATAAGGTGGTGGTCTTGCTCAATATGCCACAAATAATCTGAAACCCAACCTGATAAGTAAATCTGATGCCCTTATTTACTCCGTATGGGTTGAAGTAGACTCACGACAGAAGGACAAAAATATAAAAATATGTGGTTACTATAGACCTCCGCATGTTAATATTAATTAACTTCTCACATAGGTTCACCAAGACCTCAACCAATGGAAAGGTGATGCTGTACTGATAGGAGATATGAATATTAATTATAGTGATAACTGTTTTAACTACAGAGACTACGAATTAGTTTATTCTACCTTAGGATATACTTTGTGTAATAAAATTTATGCAACGAGGGAAAATGAGAGAGCTAACAGTTTAATTGATCACGTACTAACCAATATAAAACTAAAACCATCACAGTGACAACCATAAATGTTGATAACACACAAAGCGATCACAATATGCTAACTGTAATGCTCCCTACAGACAATTATCAAACAGACAAATAAAATACAATACCTTTCACTACGCTCTTAATAATAATTATCAACAGTCTAAAATCAGCAAATTAACATGACTACATACTTAAAAACTGTGTGTACGAGTGAAAAGAATTCATGACCTTGAGTCAACACTGAACTCAAACAACTCGTTCAAAATACGTATAAACTGTAGAAAAAGTATAAGAAGAAAAATTTAGTTCTACCATTAAAGAGAAGTTAAGAAATTTAAACAACAGAGTACCAGCTCTCAAAAGAAAATGTTTACGAGAGTACTAAAGCCTACTGTGTTGTTCAAGAGATGTTTTAGTGATCCAAAAACCATCTGGAAAATATTAACTCCATTCTTGGGAGAAAACCTTAAAAACTGCACTAATATTGATCTAGCTTACAGCAAAAACAAGTAACCTCTAACTGAACCAATTAATATAGCTAATTACCTCTGCGTGTATTTAATAAACGTGGCTGTTCACTAGAATACATTGTAAGTTATCCAGATATTAATTTAAATAGTTTCGATACACTAACAATGGTAAACAGTTGTATAATTTTCTCAGCTACAGATAAGGCAGAGATCAGGCCACAACCGAACAACATCAAGTCCAACACCAGCCCAGGATATGATGGCATTAGTGCTCGGGTGATAAAAGAATATGCTGATAGCCTGATTCCTGGATTTACTGCTGCTGCCAATAACACGATCGAGACTGATGAATAGCCTGAATACATGAAAATGGCTCAAATCTCTTTAATACACAAGGAAGGTTCACTTACAGAACTAGGTAATTACAGACCCATCTCTGTCCTACCTATCATTAACGAAATATTCAAAAAACTAATATATAATAGGTTACTTGACTTCTACCAAAAAACCAATTTTCTCCATAATGATCAATAAGTAGGGCCAGTGACTTTTCGCGTAAAAATCTGAGCACACAGTAGACTTCAATACTATATACACACCTCAGCTGTTGTTATACCTCAATTGGCTGCTGGTGCCGTGTCCGTCTTTGACCAAGCCACTCAGGACTAGGTAAATCTGACCCTGAACCTTCGTGATTCGTGCACTAATGGTTAAACCGTTGTTCAGTGATGCGACACAGAAATGATTACTGCGCAGCTGGCATGAGCACTCTTTACAACATTCATTTTGAGTAACAGTTATTCAGTTAGTTTCACCATCGGACACTAGCAAATAATTACAATGCTTGATGTGCCTCACTCATTTATTACGAATTCGTCGCTCACTTATACGTAGTTCATGTAAAGATATAATAAATGGAATACTTTGTAATTTTACTATAAAGCATAGACTGTTTACGGTAAGCTAAGCACTTTTCAAAACCCTGCCTAAAATCTAATTGTATGCAAGTTACGAATTCTTCCACCACATGCAAAATTAACATTGTCACTTTATTCATGTGCCGGCCAGGAAAATTTGTGAAATTATTACAAAAGCTAATATTTTTCCAATTTTCTTACACTTCCTTCTTACATGCATTGAAAAAACCAAAGACCAATTAAATAATCTCAGTATTCACAAAAGTTAACTCAAATCTTTTAATTCAACGCGTAGGCACGGAGCTACTTTCCCTCCGTGGTTTTTTCTTTCTTTCTTTCTTTCTTTTTTTTTTTTTACCGGGCACGAGTCAGTCAGTTTGCACAGTTTTGGGGCAGTGACATTTTTCAAAGGTTACTTTCAAATGTTTTCAGTTTAAGGCTGTTCACGATAAAGTGAAGCACTTTTGAAATCAACCTTAGAACAAAGTCACTGTCCCTGGCTGCATATATTTTTTACGGGCGCACTGAGTGACATGCACCCAGCAAAGTTGGTAACGATGGATGGAAAGTAGCTTCATATTTTAACGTCCAATAAAAAGTGTTAGGTAACCAATCTGTGATAATTAAAAATTATTTATTCCGTTTTCTGTTTTTAATGCATCGAAGAGTAAAAATTTTACCACATTTGTAAAATATTTATTTTTCTAGTAATATCACAGTTTCACTCGACCGACGCATTAATAAAGTGATCAGGCCCGTGGAAATGTTAATTTTACAGAAGGTGGATGAATACACAACATGCATACAAGTATATCTCAAGCAAGGCTTTAAAAAGTGCTCATTTTACCGTTAACAGCTTGTAACCGTAAACAACCTATACGAGTTTTATGCTCGTGACAGTGATAGCTGACGTTAAATTATGTGATTGCATGCGAAAGCATATAAAAAAAAGCCGGTAAAATGTTTTGCCCTCGGGGCCAGTCTGACGAGCCTAGCGGGCCCGCCAATTGGACAACACCGCCACGAGCGCAGCAATGAAGGCGACGTCGGTCCACAGCCGACGAAGGAACCCGAGCACACCCGAAGGGTGCCGAACTCGCGCACTGCGGCGGCGGCGGCAAAAAAATGATGGCGTGTGGGGAGTGCACCCAGGGCAAGGCGACACCCTCCGAGTGACGGTCTTTCCAGCTGGGNGGAGTACCCCGAGAAAACCCGCCGGCAAGCGGCATCGTCCAGCACGATTCCCACATGCGAAAATCCGGGAGTGAACCCGCCGGGGATCGAACCCGGATCGCCGTGGTGGGAGGCTACGCCACCGCTGCCCCGACGGCGGCAAAGCAGGCGAGCAGGAGGGACTCGAACCAGCGACCCCCCACGCGCAGCCCCCCGCGGGGGGGAAACGACGAAGCAGCCGCGACACGCCTGACGTCGAGAAGCAGCCAGCGCGCGCGGCCTCCAGGTGGCGGTATCTTATCTGGCACCGCGAGGTTATCGCCTTCCTGTGATTGTTGTGAGTCCCGCGTGTCGCCCAACACAATGCCGACGTCAGTCGCTGCCGCTGGGTATGGCATTACCACACGACATTCACACTACAGCCTATTCGTAGGGCCAGTCACTTTTCGCGTAAAAATCGGAGCACACAGTAGACTTCAATACTATACACAAACCTCAGCTGTTGTCATACCTCCATTGGCTGCTGGTGCCGTGTCCGTCTTTGTCCAAGCCACTCAGGACTAAGTAACTCCGACCCTGAACCTTCGTGATTCGTGCGCAAGCGGTTAACACGGGCCAGAACATTTTTTTAGCCAATCAAAGAAGCTGGACGACCGTACAGTGCTTTGGACTGTATCTTGTCTCGAAATCTTTTCGCGAAATTTCACCGCCCCTACCTATTCGCGGTTTCTTCACAATCTGTGAATCAAACCTTTGAAATTCACCCCATGAATGGCGTGCTTGGTTGTTCTCTAAACATGCCATACATCACAAGCGTTTTACACTTCTGTTAATGCAAGAGTACCTTATTTTCGGTTAAGTTAAACTTTTACTTATATTTTATCTATGATTAAAATAATTAATTCATTAATAGTGTGAATAAAACCAAGGGAGAAAATAGGTGTGTTGGTAATGCCTAGTAACAAATAGTTCTTATGCAAAATTCTGTTACACTGAGTGCGCACGAATGCGGTGCGCTGGACCCTGTGGTATAATTTTCTATACTAGGTTAACCTTTATTTGCATGAGGCGGAGGGATATCCAGAAAGCAGAACATTAGAAGGGTGAAGTAACCGTGAATGGCCTATAGAAAATTACATTTAAGAGGTTGTATCACCCCTTGTACAGAAATTATTCGGTTTAGTGTCATAACTGAAGTGTCAGGGCCGTTTCTGAAAATGTTTTATAATAGAAGCTAATTACATTTCCTGGTTATATGCTAATGCTTGTACCTGATTGTTAATAGGCGTTTCCTGGTCGTCATTAAAAGGTCAGAGAGAACGAACATATAAAATTTTGTATTAAGTTTATTGTTTCATAAATATATGTTAGTAGTTCAAATATTATGTCCGTAATGATGGGTAAGGTTATTAAGCTTCTAATGTCGCATTTTTCAATAAATTCGCCTACATTCGAATCAGGAGTAAATAAATAATAAATGTTATATGGCAGGTGATGCGGGCTCTTAGCTAAAAAGGAGTACATTGTAATTTAAATAACGGCGCAATGGCACTGCAGGGCCGTAGGGGCCCACATTAGTTTTTTCGAATAAAATTAACCATAATGACATTGAAAAATAATTTAATAACATCAATCAATATTTCCAACCAACGATATTCAGAAGTATAATTGATAACATAAAATAATGTTTCAGTTATCCGTAAACATACAATATGAATATTAAGTACCAGTATAATAAACTTATATAATTAGATCGAGTAGTTGGAAAACAGCGATTCTGGGGCACCTGGCGTCCTGGCGGAGACTAGGAGACTGGTGGCGGCAATCTTGGATGACGTCATTTTCGTTGTGGGGGTGATGTCTATTTTATGAATTAGGTAGCTGTATCTTAAACGGATCGGAAATTACAGCCAACTATACTTATAAGTATGCTTAGGGCATATTTGACCCTGCAATCATTTTCCTTGTCGGGGGTGATGTTTATGTTACGAATTTAATTGCTGTAACTTAAACGGTTCCGAAATTACGGCCAACTATGCTTATAAGTATGAGAAAACCGAGGTGGAATGATAGAGCACGAGACTCGTCCCTGCCAAGAAGTCAGGTGAAAGGAGACTGGAAGGAATATGAGAAAAGCAAGGTGGAATGATAGAGAGTGAGACTTGTCCCTGCTAAGGTGCCAGGTGAAAGGATGACAGAAGGAATATGAGAAAACCTAGGTGGAATGATATAGCATGAGACGTGTCCCTGCTAGGGCACCAGATGAAATGATGTCAGAAGAAATATGAGAAAATAAAATCGGTATGTAAGAGCATGAAAAACAAAGGTAATCGAATTCGGGAAGATTAGGTGAAAACCCCTCTCACTTGGAATGCAAGGGCGTGAAGTAGGGAACAAGATGGCATGAGAAAGGAAAGGGAATGAGAAAATAAGATCAGGTTGTAAGAGCATGAACAAACAAGGTAATCGAATTCGAGAAGACTCGGAGAAAACTTCCTCTCTTGGAACGCAAGAGCGTGAACTAGGGAACCAGATGGCATATGCTGGCATGGGATGACAGATCATGAAATCTCTCAATCCCTCACTTGCCCAAAAAGAAGTCACAGAGCCACACTGTAGATTCATCGATGGAAATTGAAGAAAATTTTTTTTAGGGAAATTTGGGAAATTTTCTAGCAAATTTCGCCGTTTTTACCGGTAGTGGCTCCCAAAATGGCCGCCGTAGGAGGATAAAAGGGGTAGAGGGGGAAATGACGTCTTCCAAGATAGCCGCTAGCAACCCCCTAGTCCCCGCGCCAGGACGCCAGGTGCCCCAGAACCGCTATTTTCTAACTACTAGAGCGTACAGTTGATTTACATAGAAAAACTTTTTTATATGCATACTGCAGCTACGAAATATAAATGTGATCACAGATATAACAAGTTTGGTTTTACGGAGTTTAAAATATCACAATAATTATTAATAGACAAATGATATTTTTTTATTAAGTCAATAACGGCAGACATTTTTTATCACCACGAAAAATCCATCCGCACGCAAAAAAAGGCCTTCTTAAAAAGGAGGAAAAGCCATCGTTTTGTCGAACGTCTGGTAACCCTAGCTGGGTAACCTCCGCGCTAGACACTACGAGTCAGATATCTGCGAGCCTGAGTAATGTCACAAGGAAGGGGTGACGTCGTTGACGATACATGGAATAGATTAGACAGAGCATGAGGGGTGGAGTTATAACCGAGCATATTAGAGCTAGCCTCATTATGTAAACAATATCAAGAAACATTTTGTGTGGTAACCACTTTTCGCTCATTCCCTTTTATATTTTCCAACCCCACCACCGCCGTCGACGAGAGTACACTATAATCGCCTCTGCTTTCACTATCAATACTACACAGGTTTATTATTATTTAATACATTCTTTGAACTTTGGAAACTGACGCGCCTTCGCAAGCGCTGAAGTTACTGAGGGAGTCGATATTTTCCGATCAGTTGGCAGGAAGAATTCCGCGCTGTGTCCTCGGGTTGCATGCTCCTCCTCCAAGAGACAGCGGCCAATAAGCAGGGCTGTTTGCAACCGTCGTCCGGGCTTACGGATGTGGCGCGCAGTGTACAACGCATTGTTCTTCTTCACTTTCCCCTCCCTTTGTGATTTCATCTGCGTTATCCACACGCCGAACGTGCTGCCGCACTCCGCAATAAAAATTATGCGAGACACGCAATAATTTATGCCGTGCTTTTATTGCCCGTTTTCCAACAATGGGTTGCTAAATATTTTAACGTATCCTTGTACCTGTAGCTGTTTATTTTATGACGATGCGGGCTGCAATAACAACCTGAAAGTAATTCGAAAATAGAGAGAGAGAGAGAGAGAGAGAGAGAGAGAGAGAGAGAGAGAGAGAGAGAGAAAAAGAGAAAAGACAAAGGAAAAAAAAAGGAAGATGGAGATAAAATGAAATAACACGTATCAGGAAATAAAAAAAATTATATATTAAAAATGGGGACACTGATATCACCGTAAATCAATAAATTTACGACAACAATAGGACACCGTTACCAATATAACTAGTTAAAATTTTCCATGCATCTTAGAATGACATTATGAAATAAAACAATAACATCTGTTTTTGGACCTTTATGATGAGTACGTGCAGGTATGAACGTGCGTGTACTGAACACCCTTAACAGCCGTAATATTCCACCAAACCAATCGAGCCCAGAGCGACAGGAATTAAAACCATTTCAAGTGAAAAATTAAAGACAGTGAAAATGTATTGTTTCCTGTTATTTATACTTTAGGCTACATAAAAAGAATTAACTCACGTTAATCCATTCAGACTCGAGCGTACACAATTGTCTACACAACGCATAGGGAATTGTTATTTTCGGTTGGCACTACACACCGCGAGGCTCAGTGTCCAATGATCTTCTCTGTGGGCAGCAGATTCGCAAACCGTGCTTAATGCTCTGGGTTACTATTGGTTCACGTTACTGTTGCCGAGCACGAAGCCTGTCGTCCATTGGTCGTGACAGCGAAACAAGTGTGTGCCACCACTAACTTGAACTAACGTGTAGTGTTCTCGTCGCACTGCGTATACCTACTGCACTTTCAGCGGTGAACCTTATTTATCGTATAGCTGTACAACTATTGCCCTGTAACTATACAAATATGTGGTGTGTGTGTGTGTGTTAGTTACAAGCAAAACAAAACTCCGCAGAAGAGAAACGTAAGAGGCGCCAGCCACAACAAACTGTGGACATAAATCGTAACGCGGCCGCTGCTTGTGTAAGCAATGGCAGCGGGAAAGTGGACAAAACATTAGGTGTGTGCATAAAGCCCCTGTCACACGGTCAAATTTTCGCCTTCAACTGTATTTGATAAAAAAAATTTGAAGACAAAATACGGCCATCAAATTTTTCCTTCCGGCAAATTTTATCAAATAATCTTGAATGCGTTTGAAAATGTCCCACACTGTCAAATTTTTTTTTACTAAGAGAATCTAATTTGAATTATAAAAATATTTTCAGAATGAGATATTGCCTTTGTTCTTCCATGCAGCCCATTAAAGGAAGAAATGCAAGGAATGTTTTAATTTATTTTTCCTTCTTTACTAAATTCGAGTTTTATTTATCAGAGATGTTTCCTGCACAATGAAATTCAATGCCTCTGTGTTCGTTACATTATGTGTAATATTCGCTTAAAATAATATTCATGCCCAGACAGCTTCTACATAAATTAATTATCTTCACAGCCATTATTTCAAAGTTTGTTGACGTCCATTTTCGTCTTGCACGATTCTGATCGGCTGAGACCGCCAAACATCGAAGAAATCTCAGAACCTGTTCAATCTCCAAATGTTTGATGGAAACTGAAGCCAACCGACTTTCTCGGATAAATACGGCGGCGTTTATGACGTTTCGACGACGTCGTAACTATCCAACTTTATCTGACCGAGCTTACTGGAAGCAGCTTGACGGAAGAAGTGCACAGTGTGACAGGGGTTCGAGACAAGTACTGTGAGACCAGTGGGTCCGGGGTGTTGGGCGTGTGACCCCACACGTGCGCCAGGATGCGAGTGGACTGATCACGAGGGCTCCCCCCTCCCCCCGAGAAAGGGAAGAAGGGTTACTTGGGGGAGGGGGCAGTGGTTCATCCGGGGGATTAACACGGAAGGTGAGAGTCATTAGGGGGGTAGACAGGAGCAGGAGAAGATCGGCAGCAGGGAGGCGTGAGAAGCAGCATCGCGTGTGTCTCACGACATGCTGGACCTACGGACAGTGGTATTGAGTGGTACTGGCCGAGAGAAGAAAACTATCGTATCAGTTATTGAATATTGCACGTAACATGACTTATGTATCTAGAAAAAAAACAGCTTATGCAAGTTAAATAGAACGATCAGCAGTANGAATATTGCACGTAACATGACTTATGTATCTAGAAAAAAAACAGCTTATGCAAGTTAAATAGAACGATCAGCAGTAATAAGTCGTAGTTATTAACCGCTCCTTCTCCAACTTTCTAGAGGTTGTAATCAAATTGAAGTATACTACATGTTGTTTTATTAGCGGAAATGCATCAAGGTTAAGTGCNGAATATTGCACGTAACATGACTTATGTATCTAGAAAAAAAACAGCTTATGCAAGTTAAATAGAACGATCAGCAGTATTAAGTCGTAGTTATTAACTGCTCCTTCTCCAGCTTTCTAGAGGTTGTAATCAAATTGAAGTATACTACATGTTGTTTTATTAGCGGAAATGCATCAAGGTTAAGTGCAGGGGGCCTCGATTACTTTAGTATGTATCTGGCGCGTATATTTCGAAATGGCGCTTTGAAACTGCCGCTTTTAACTATGTATGTTGGAGTGCTCAGAGATGGTGTGTATTGAGTTCGTGACGTCTTGAAATGACTCAGCAGGCTTCGTCTGAAGTGCACGCTCTTTACGTAGATGAGCACGTTAAATAGTTTCGAGGAAAACCGTGTGTTTCAAACACACTGCATCGGAGTTGAAGCGCTCCAGGTATAGTCTATTCTCGGTTTTCCCGCACTTTTTCCATCAAACTCCATATATGACGTGTTTGGTTTTTTCCTAAATTTACCACGCATCACAAGCGTTAATACACGTGTTAATATGTTGGTAACTTATTTTTCTTTTAATTAAAATTTAACCTGTATTTTATGTATAAATTATAATATTACATTTATAATTAATATGAGTAAAACAGAAAGAAAATAGGTGTGTTGTCAACGCTTAGTAAGAAATAGTTATAATGCAAAATATTATTAAATTGAATGCGGGCGAATGAAGTGCGCTGTCCCTTTGGTGTAATTTTCTAGACTCGGTTAAGCTTTGTTTGCACGAAGCAAAAGTAGAACTTCAGAAAAATTGGACGTAACTGTGACTGGGTTATAGGCGGGAGCCTTAATGCAGTGACTGGCGAGCCGACCCCCCCCTCTCTCACTCTTCTCTCATTTCTAGAACTAGCATTCGTTCTGTCGTGCCTTACACGCACTACTACGCTTGTAAATAGATGGTGCGTTCGGGCCCGGAAGAAAAAGCTTGTGAAGGTGACCGCCTGGTTGAAGGAATTTCGCACGTCTGAGGCCTTAAAGCGTGGGAGCGCTAGGGGCGACCGAGACATGCGCATCAACTCTCTCATCAGCCTCTACGCGCAAAGCACTGAACGCCGTCGATAACGCGCCTCCTATGAGACTTTCAGCGGAGACCCTACGATTTTATGACATAAAAATAAAGGTTCGATGCACGTCCCTATTCC
This sequence comes from Clitarchus hookeri, assembly GCA_002778355.1. Taxonomy (NCBI): domain Eukaryota; kingdom Metazoa; phylum Arthropoda; class Insecta; order Phasmatodea; family Phasmatidae; genus Clitarchus; species Clitarchus hookeri. The sequence continues at coordinate 964,378 of NQII01000194.1, read as the reverse complement.
TTTTTTTAATGTTTTGTGCCTGAATATTCATACATAAAAATGAACGTGAAAACACCGGTTTGAGTCATTTTCACTATCAAAAAAACATGCTTTAGAGCTAAATAGAGGAACTGAAAAACGTATACAGACGCGTACCGTTTTTTTTGGATGATATTCGTAATCAGACCTCACTTAGACACGTTGGATAGTTTTTTTAACAAATCGTTTTCTGCTAGAGCTCTGCACACCGTTCGGTGGCTTACCCAGGCGGCCACCTTTAAAAACGGAATTCTAAATGGGCGTGTTCGGCGGACGGAAAGACCTGTGTTGCACTCAACGTGTGGCCCCGTTACTCGATGAACCGCTGGTAATTTCGCGAGCAGACGCTTTTGCAATTACAGGAGGGAAATGAGAGCTCGACTGGCGTTTCACTCCCACACCCCCTTCCCTCAATGCCTTCTCAACCAAACCCCTCGCGGGTTGATAGGTCCGTGGAAACCATCCCTGCCGCCCTGCGCACGGTGATATATTTTTCAATCTTTGAACTGACGTATTTCTTTTAGAAATACAGACACGGAAAATTTTTTACGAAGATGTGGAGTTAATTTGCGGAAAGGCACTTCGNATCCCTGCCGCCCTGCGCACGGTGATATATTTTTCAATCTTTGAACTGACGTATTTCTTTTAGAAATACAGACACGGAAAATTTTTTACGAAGATGTGGAGTTAATTTGCGGAAAGGCACTTCGTAATAACGAATAATGGAAACGAGCTTCGTAAATATATAAAACACGGAAGCTCTTCGTATTCTTGTAGCCTCGATTTTGAGACACGAACAACGCAGATGATAACTGAGAGTATAAAATCCCGTCTTCACAATACTACTTCGTGTGAAATAGTAGTAGGTAAAGTGCGAATCACTCATGGAGTGCCAGTTCGTTGATTCTTGTTCAAATCCCGCTGAAGGACAAAACCTTCTGTATACACACAGTGAAACACGCACATAACGAAAATAAAACAATATTTTCGTAATCTCGTTTCATAAATCGCAAATACAGCAAGCGCTCATACAGCAAGCGCTCATACAGCAAGCGNCAATATTTTCGTAATCTCGTTTCATAAATCGCAAATACAGCAAGCGCTCATACAGCAAGCGCTCATACAGCAAGCGCTCATACAGCAAGCGTTCTAACACGACTTGAAAATAAGAAAGTTGTGTNCATACAGCAAGCGCTCATACAGCAAGCGCTCATACAGCAAGCGTTCTAACACGACTTGAAAATAAGAAAGTTGTGTTCGTCGCCTGCATGTAAAATCCATATTTACCAAATACTTCGTGTAAATGTGTGGTAGGTGAGTCTTTCTAGTAACTGATTATTTAAACTTTCATTAATTTATATGTTGTACACGGTGAAATACATAACGAAAATAAAACTATTTTTCTAACCCCCTGTTTGTAAGCCTGAAATAAAAAAAAAATCGAACACACACTAACATGACTAGAAATTAAGAGGTNTTTCTAACCCCCTGTTTGTAAGCCTGAAATAAAAAAAAAATCGAACACACACTAACATGACTAGAAATTAAGAGGTAAATGCATATTTCCATATACATTCAGTGTTTACAACATAACCTTGTAAAGCGTGGTAGGTGAGTGAATAATGTGTTAGACTACAACTAATTTTTTTCGAGTTCAAATACCGCCACCGGACCAATTTTTTTATTATTTTATAGTCATTTTTATATACGACGAATCACCCACATAACGAAAGTAAAAGGCTTTTTGTTACTCCTTTTTATAAAGAGGATATTAAAAAAAATGCAGGTTTGTGGACACGTTCCGTGGATTCACGGAGATTTATGTGAAATTTACGAAGAGAACGTTTTTTAAAAAAAAAAAAAATTAAGATACCAACTGTAATTTAACGCAGATGTCTGGATAATTTGTAATTTTACGGACAATTTTTCTAACAGTGTACNACGTTTTTGAAAAAAAAAAAAAAATTAAGATACCAACCGTAATTTAACGCAGATGTCTGGATAATTTGTAATTTTACGGACAATTTTTCTAACAGTGTACGCTTACTTATTTCTCCCAAGGCACAATCAGCGTAAAGTCTGTTTGCATTGTTAACTCAGCACTTTTGAAATCAACCTGCGTATATTGTAACGAGCACACTAACTGCCATGCGTGCTGTTAAGTTGGTAACAACTGAGAGAAACTAGTTCCATGTCTTAACTGTGAGTGATAAGTTTTGGGTAAACATTTGTAAATACTGAAGTGGTTTGTTCGCTATCTGTTTTTTTTTCCTAATAGATACATACGTGGAAGAATTAGCAAATTTGTAACGTATTTACTTTTCTACCAGTCTCTCAGTTTCACTTCATCGGCGCATGAAGAAAGTGATAAGGCAAGTGGCAATGTTAATTTTACAAATGTTGGAAGAATGCCGTGCACGATGTGCACAAAAGTAGACGTTAGTTAGGTATGGCTTTCGAAAGTTCTCATTTTAGTGCGAACAGTCTTTAACCGTGCAAACCAATTGTATAAACTTCTTTGAACGAGCCTTGCAATGGGGGCGAGTACTCAAAAAGGAAAATCATTATTGTGGCCAGGCCTCATCGCAGAGCTGTGTCGCCGCGGACAGAAAAAACCCAGCCGACGACGTGAAAAAACGAACTGCAAACAAGCCAAGACTAGGTGTAGTCAACAGGTATCAGAAAAATCCACACAAAACCCCAGAAGGAATCTAGTCGATACTTAACAAACGGAACGAGGAAGAACAAAAAGTGTGAGTAACCAAACGAACGACGAAGTTCGAGGAAGAAACACATCGACGCCGAAGAAACCCGGGACAACACAGCGAGGGAAACGAAGCAACGTAGACAACAGCAACTGGACAAGGATTACAACACAGAAAACCAACTGTGGATTTTTGTGTTTTCGTCGTCGGATATTGCAGTTTTTGTTCAAATAATTATGTCTTCGCCTCGATGATTGCCTGTGTTATCCTCGTTGAGTTGTCCAGTGTTTTTTTGCATTAATCTGTTTTCTTATTTTTGCATTGTTCTTTCTTTGGGTTAATCGTTCGGTTGCTTTCGTCTCATTTGGTTTGTTAAATTTTGACCGAACATTTCCATTTTTTCACAAAACAATACCATAGGTAAAATCAACATTGCAGTTGGCCTGATCACTTTCTTCAAGCGCCGGGCAAATAAAACTGTTAACTTATTTTAAAAAAAGTAAATATTTTTTTTTACAAATTTGCTAGTTCTTAAACTATTAGCGTTAAATAATATCAGAAAACAAAATAAATCATTTCAGTATTTACAAAGGTTTACCTAACTTTTAGTTCGACGTTAGGACGTGAAACAAATTTTCCTCCGTCGCTGCCAAGCTTACTGGCCGCATGCCAGACATCGTGTCCATTAAAATATGTGTTGATTTCAAAAGTGCCCAATTATCCGTGAACACAATTTGCGTGTGCCAGAGCGGCCCGGAATCTCTCAGCTCAGGACTGAATGACGAAACAGAGGGCGGGAACATACGCAACCGACCTCGGTGTAGGAAAGTATAACTCACGCGCTTGATTGTCGTGTTTACTCTTACGGATGTCACCAAGTAATGGTGAACGGATAGCATAAACAGTGGCTGTTCCGATCTTGTTCAGGGTCGGCGTGTGCTGAACGCTTTGGCGACGCATCTGCAGCGATGTTCACGCGCGCTGGACGCTGTTGTCTTGTTACTGGGACGCAGTGCAATAATGCCAACGTATTCCGGAGGCTCCCTGCCTCGAACTCTGGACACGTCTACACTTGTATCACGCTTGGTTATGGGGACGCACCTGCAACGATGCCAACATAACACGCTGGAGGCTTTTCACCCGGAATCCTACAGGCCTACATGGCTCCATTTGCATCAAGTCTAGTTAACGAAACGCACTTGCAGCGATGCCAACATACACTGGAGGCCTTTCATCCAAAATCCTAGACATGGGTGCACTTTGATAATAATATATGGTTATGGGTACATTCCTGCAGTGATGCCAACATACACTGGAGGTTGTTTACTCTGGCTCCTACTCGTGGGTGCTCCTGGGTCATGTCTGGTTATGTGGACGCACTTTCAGTGCAGCCAACATACGCTCGAGGCCAGTGGCGGATCCAAAATGGAGTTAAGGGGGGCTTGAGACTTTCCCTTGGAATTTGATTTTACACTGAATTAAATGACTTCATTCTTGAAACCGAGAACATTGTTTTTAGTGCAGTATCAATATATACGTGTAGTATAGTAGCAGTATATTTAAAAAAAAAGTATTATTTAGATAGCCTTTTCACTATGCGCTGTCATTTATATGAAGCATTAAAGCTTAATGCTTACTGGTAAGCAGTTTGTTTGGTCGTAATGCACAGCGGCCCGCCCTTCACAAAGTTCCCCCCCCCCCCNCACGGCTGCACTTGGAAGTTGCGTGCTTATGACTCATCCTCTTACATTTCCCTGACCAACTTACATAGAAATATTAGAAATATTTTTTTTCCCCTAACATAAAGTATACATTTCTACGGGTAACAAATAACAATAACATAGCCTTCATTTATGGATGATTTCCTACACTAAAACCAATATTTATAAAACACTAAAAAAAAGAACTTAGGTTCGAAGATGGCAAATGGACAAGGCGACACACTAGCATTCTCAGAAACAGAAAAAAATTACAGTTCAAAGACAAGAGACAATACAATGTATCAATTCAATGGGAACCACTAAAAGTGTTTAAATGATTATTGTAGTACAATAAAAAAAATAAGCTAAGAAAGTGTGTGTGATAACAGTTGCAATTAAAGGCACAAAAACAAAATTGACCTCAGGCTCATACATTTTCCTATGAAGGTGGAATAAACAAAGTAACAGTACGATTCGTAATATGGCATGTAGCAGAAGTGCTAGAATCCAGTATTTATTTTCTCATGAAATATATTTTAAACTATTTTATCCAAATTGCCTGACTTCGCACCAACTACCCTGATATTTGCCTGACTTTTCTAGAGATGTAGGACTCCGTGACTCCTCCCAGTTCCGCCTGCTTCCCCTGACGCCAGCCAGCCACCCTGGCCCGCGCAGGGCTGTGTCGTCGCGGACGCTGCGGCAGGTACGCGGGCTCGCCTGGAGAGGTCACTAGTGTCGCCGTCATGCCGGACACGAGGGTGGTCGACGTGGAGCGCCCATTAGCGCTCTGTGGCGGCTAGTTAGCGCCAGGCGGGCCCCGCGTCAACATTGCCTCTCGCACTGTGGCGCCTGCAAGCCGGCGTCCTGGCGCCGCGCCGCGCCGCTCGCTCGCTCGCGCTGAAGCTGCGTTCACGACGGAACCACGCGAACGCAACGAGAGTGGAGTGGATACGTTCGGGCGGCTCTTGGCCCTTCCGTGCCCGTCGTGGACACACGTCAACGTGTTGCACGAGGAAGCTAATGTTCGACCGGTACTGCACTCTGTGAGGTTTAGTTCCCCAACCAACCGTCTTCCCTGGAGGTAACTAATTCCCAAACCGAACTACTGCGCTACGTTATGATTGGTTCATATCACCGATCACCGAACACGAAGCCTACATCTTATTGGGTTGTGAAAACGAAACAAGTTCTTCGCCAGCTTAAGTAGAGCACGCATAAAAAAAAAATACATAATTTGCAACACTAGAAATATCGAGGTCTTGAGAGCCGATGAGGGCGAAGTGAGGTGAGTATATGAAGCAGCGCCGGAATGCGAGGGCGGGAGGAAACGGGAGATCCCAGAGAAAACCCACTGAACAGTGCCGTCATCCGGCACGATTCCGACATGCGAATACCTGGGAGCTACCCCGCCGAGAATCGAACCAGGTTCGCCTAGTAGGAGGGGGGGAGGGGGCGAGTAGCCTGACCACTAGACCACCGCGGCCGCTGAGTTATGAACGTGCACGTATCAGAATGAAAGAAGTTATTTTTACGAGACGGTACATTGTCATGGCGTACATTGCGTGTAAGAATATTCTCTACGTGTAGTGGTGTAGGAAATGGCAATATAGCTGAAGGGGAAGAATAAGAAACAATTAATTGCATTTAAGAGAATATATCATTTCTAAAAAGATACTTACGTTTTATTTTCCATTACTCATTTCAAAATACGTATAATCATATTATGTAATAATTTACTGTATTTAAATTTTGCATTGTATTATGTTTTGCGCCGTGTTATTGACAAATCCTGTACAGCAACTACTAACGGAGCAAGGATACAAATAAAATAAAATAAAATGTTATCTGCTAATAAATCACTACCTCGCTAAAAATCGAGTTAATTTCTAGTTGTGTATGATTGGTTGAACATGAGATGAGTACATTCACTACGAACCAAACATTTTTGTAAACGTTCTACGTAGGCGTCTTTGTTCATGAACCGACGTTAACCTCTGCTCGTACCTTCCCCCCCCCCAGATATAATAAGGTTTAGAGAAGTGCATTCTGAGGCAGGTGTGACAGGTACCCGTTAACGTGGGACTCCGTACAGTGTAACATACAAATACACACCCATAAGACCGTTTAAGTAAATACTATGTAAATACTATATATACACACACACACACACACTATTTTTTTAAACCCTAACACTAAATAAAATAGGCGAAAGGGAAAACCTAGAGAAGAAAGAACGTAAGATCCTGAAAAAAATTTTAGGCCCACGGAAAACAGAAAACGGATCCTACAGATTCAAAAGAAACCACGAAATTGACACTAGATCAGACCCTATTACAGACAACATCAGGAAGTGAAGACTCAAGTTCTACGGACACCTACACCGCATGGACGACCGTAGGCTGACCAAGCAAATCTTCAACTACATCTNAGAAGACTCAAGTTCTACGGACACCTACACCGCATGGACGACCGTAGGCTGACCAAGCAAATCTTCAACTACATCTCGGGCCTGAAAAAGGCAACCGAATGGCTCACAGAGGTCAGAGCAGACTTGAAAGCTCTCAACATCACAGGAGACGCCATACAAGAGAGAAACACTTACAGGAAACTGATTGACTATACAAAATTTGAACCTAAAACCAGAAAGAAACGCAACTACATATTCACAGAAGAAAGAAAACAAGCACAATCAGAAAAAAATGAAGAGATACTGGGCAGCAAGAAAATTCAACCAAAATTGTTCATCACGCTCCTAAGATGAGCAAACTTGAATAAAAAAAATACTATATATATATATATCACTGTGACCTGACACCAATTATAATTATATAAAAATACCAAACCATTTTCTCCTTCGAGGTTATTTGAAGACTTGTGTACGTATAGCTTACATGTGGCGGAAGGATACATAGCGAGTAGTCTGAAAGAAGAACTTTAGCATGGAAGTTACTACGAAATGACTATAATCCATTCACGGTATCTTCGATACTTTTGAAAAGAACCTTTGAAAAATCACCCTAGGAGTTACATGTTCAATTGGTTATAAAAAAATTGTATATGGAAAAAGGTTTTGTCTTGCTTTTAGCACTGAAGCACTATATAAATTGGTTGTTTTAAGTTTTAAGTATATTTTTTCAATAAATTATAATAATTTGTTAAAAGTCCGTACAAATTAATAACAGATTTTGAAGGGACATGTTGGTTATAGCTGAAAAGAAATAGTTCGTGGGTTAAATATTAATATGTATAAATTTAATGCCGTAATTGTAAAGTTAATATTCCTAAACTATATATTTACATTTTCACGTAGCACTCATGGGTAAAGATTTCACTGTTATTAATTGAAATTAAATAAATTTCAGTGTCTGTCCAGCGGACTCATACACTCCATCTTGTCCATTTGGGCACGTTTTTTTTCAGAAGTATAACCACGCCATATTGGATATTGGAGACGCTGAATTGTGGTTATAAAACTAACGTAACACATTCTTTCTACTTATAAGATAATTCTAGGTTAAGATGTAATTTTAGTATTAGTGTTGTTATTTCTGCACTTTATCAAATAAACATGCAAAATATAGAAAGGCATTTGAATATTTCCGTTACGTAATTCCCTTCGCAATCGTTAACAGAAAAACATATTTTAAAAGAATGAAAAGGAATCGAATTTTGGTCAATAACTGATAATCGATTATTTTCGAAAGCTTTTTGTGAAGCGTAAGAGATAGCAGCACAGTAGCGTTTGCTTACACGTCTTTCTATTATATCGTCTTTGCGCCGCAGGTAGTGTTGTTTTGATGTTGTGGCAGTGAAGAAGTGCGACAGTTTCTTGATGGAAAAGCGATGTACCTACACCGCAGGTTTAAAAATGAAAGTGATTTTGTTCGCTGAAGAGTTTGGAAATCGAGCCGCGGGCCGTGAATTCGTAGTAAATGAAACGTTAGTGCGGGGCTGGAGGAATTTTTCGCACCCCAAGTTTTCAATAAAATTTTTAAAATAAAATGTGCTACTTATATGTGATAAAATACGGTACCATTTATCATAGTGAAATCTTTAACTTGAGTGCTACTTCCAAAGGTTTATTATGTAAAATTTAACTTTTTCCTTATACCAAATATGCAAATAAATCTTAATACAATAAGTAAACTTTAATTAAATTATATAATTAACAGTTCCGATATATACTTCAATCTACCTTTTTGTATGTATTACAATATTTTGCTAAATTGATTAGCATTTTTTAGACATTTGGAGAATTTTATTAAAGTATATGACAGTTAAGATTACATGGCATTGCTTCTCTTCAAAAATAAATGTTGGTAGTTCCCACATGGACACTATTAATAAAATATTTGACAGTTCCCACATGGCACTGTTTTTGTTTGCAAGACGTTTGACAGGTGTCACATGGCAATGTTTTGTTTACATACTGTGGAAGGATACATAATCGGGTCCCTGAAAGTAGATCTTTAGCAGGGCTTCAGAAAATCTTGAAGTTACCGTGAATACATTATAGACATCGCATCCTAATGCCAACGATACATACGTGTGGTTCATTAAATAAAATGGTTTGTCAGCATAGGAAACGATCGACGTGGCAAAATTAACAATCACTTAGAAATGCATGAACTATACCACTCTTATTACACGAATTACAATCCACTAGTCCACTGTTCCTTCGGCATCATGGCTAACAGAAGATTAACATGCAATAAAGTTCATTATTATTCTTCTGACACTCTCCAGTAAATAGGTTCTTAAAAGAAATTGGTTTCTATGACAGTTTTATTTTCTCGTGCGCGTACTTCCTTAATAAACTTTACATCGCTTTTGCCATTAGCCTCTAACCTGGTTTCATATTGGCGATAAAAAATGTAAACTGTTTTAGAGTCAACGTTAAGTTTTCCAACGACATTTATGATTACGATAGTTTGAGAGACCTTCACGTTTTTATTCGTATGAAGCTATCAAACGTAACGAGCCTCACTTATTACTAGAGACCTGAAAAATTCGCGAGTTCAGTGACCTCCAGGCTAGACTCTACAGTCTTATGCACATATTTGTCAATACCAACTGCACATTGGCTGTCTGCTGCCGCAGTGGAAGGTTACTATTGGGCCAGCGTTCTCCAGGAGGTGTCAAACACCGCGTGGACCAATGTCTAAAGTTATATAAACACACGTGTTTTGAATTCTATCTTGTCCTAAAATGAATCCGCGAATTCTTCAGGTCTCTACTTATTACGTAAATGCCACGGATATGGGCCTACCGGTAATTTGAATTCATTAATTTATTGTGAAGAGGACAAACTTGCTGATCGGTTATAAAAAGCGGCAAGGTTGCGAACGTTGGACAAAATGACAACTTTTCAAGGACGTGATGAAGATGCCAACATGCATGCACCTCTTCTTACACAATGGAGGATTTCGGGGTGATAATGCCCGAAAAGTAAGTATTTGCAAAATATGCGTTATTTTGTAACTGCAGGCTTAAGTCCAAGATGTTGTATACTTGTTTTACTTCTGCAATTAGCCGAAAACTTTGCATGGTACGACCCAAGGAAGCTTTTAACCAATAGCAAAGGATCAGAGATTGAGCAGCCAATCTCCAGCTCTTTTATAAATACATAAAAGTAGTTCGTGATTTCAATGGCTGTTAGCAAACACACGGCGTTATGCACCTACGTGATCGCTTTGCTGAAGATTGGCTGCCCAATCGCTGATACTTTGCTATTGGTTAAAAGCTACCCTAGGACGTACCTTACAAAGTTTTCGGCTAATTGTAGAAGTCAAACGAGTATACAATATCTTGGAGTTTAGCCTGCAGCCACAAATAACGCGCATCTTGAAAGTCCTTACTGATAGATAGGGGCAGTGATATTTCGCGAAAAGATTTCGAGACAAGATAGAGTCCAAAGCACTGTAGGGTCATCCAGCTTCTTTGATTGGCTAAAAAAATGCTCGAATCACGAAGGTTCAGTGTCAGAGTTACCTAGTCCTGAGTGGCTTGGTCAAAGACGGACATGGCATCAGCAGCCAATGGAGGTATAACAACAGCTGAGGTGTTTATATAGTATTGAAGTCTACTGTGTGCTCCGATTTTTACGCGAAAAGTCACTGGCCCTACTGATAGAGCATTGTTACCATTACTGATACTCACGTGGCAATTTAATTTGTTAACAATTGGCGAAAGGATACAAATAAGCAGAAAGGGACTTTTAAGCACGGCCTTGAAAAGTGCTCAATTTACTGTGGAGTGGAGAGCGGCATGTGGGGAGATTTGGGCGGCTCTTAACAACGAGGTCTTGAGAGCCGATGAGGGTGAAGCGAGGTGAGCATGGAGCAGCGCCGGAATGAAGAAGCGGGGGAAATTGGAGATCCCTGAGAAAACCCGCCGACCAGCCGCATCTAACCACTACACCACCATGGCCTCCATTTTACCATGAATGGCCAGGCATCTGTCGATGATATGTGACTGGATGGTTGATAAATTTCTTCTACTGACACGTTAAGTTTTATTACAGGAAGTACCAAATTAATATATATCACAACCATGATAATTAGAAAGAAGCACACACATTTCAGCCTTCACGCTGACTCTTGTGTCTGCAAAGACAAATAAAGGAGGGTAGAAAACATTGATCGGGCTATTAGAATAAGTAATACAAATAATAATAATGGCGTGTGGGGAGTGCACCCAGGGCAAGGCAACACCCTCCGAGTGACGGTCTTTCCAGCTGGGACCCGTAGGTGACCGTCATCCCCGGACATGACAGAAATGAGACCCTAGAATGGAGCGGCGCTGGAATGCAAGGACGGGGGAAACGGGAATACCCCGAGAAAACCCGCCGGCAAGCGGCATCGTCCAGCACGATTCCGACATGCGAAAATCCGGGAGTGAACCCGNTACCCCGAGAAAACCCGCCGGCAAGCGGCATCGTCCAGCACGATTCCGACATGCGAAAATCCGGGAGTGAACCCGCTGGAGATCGAACCCGGATCGCCTTGGTGGGAGGCGAGCGCCAGTAATACAAAGAAATAATCTTCGAAGTTTAAATAATTTAAGAAACTTACCAAGAACTAGCCAAACGAAATGTTGAAAGTCGTGACAACATCATCGAAATGGCGAGGAAGAAAACGCACTCTCAAATGGAGGCAAGAAAAAATTAAAGTAAATAGTAATTGCCGAACAACTGGCATTCAAATAAGCAGTGGAAACTCGAGATCTACAAGAAACATGAGCTAGAAAAACCTTAACACTTAGTTCCACAACCATGGATTGTAAGTTTTACGACGCTCAGATTGTCAGACATCGAAAACGGGGATGGCATTGTAACGGGTTTAACGTATACACCAGCACACAGACCGGTTTATGTGTTAAGATTCTTTTGATGTACTCCTTGTGCACTCGTGTGCTGTCAAACCCATCTGACGATGATTGTATAGATATGTGAAATAATGCTTACTCTGACGTAGGTGATGGTTATACACACATTCAATTACGGCGAAAGATGTATTACTACAGAAAAAGTTTAAAAAAGACATTACAAAATAGCAGGAAACACAAATTGCAAACTGAGATGCATATGTTAAAGTATGCACAAGTAATGAAGAAGCAGTTTCACATGACCTAGGTTGCGTAGTAGTTATTTTGTCTACGCCATATATTTTCGAAAAGAAAAGAAAGCTTATCGAAAATCTTGTTTTCATATGACATGAAAATACTGATGAGCATTATGCTTGAGCAAAGTATAAAATAAAGGCAGTATTTTTTAGTACTTATTAAATTATTATGTAGTCAAAAAATTTCGCTAACGGAACATGAGTTTTGTTGTAACTTGCGATATACAACAAAACTATTCGAAGTAATTACTCCCCCAGTCCAGGTAAAAACACATGCATGACAAGAAGTAATAAACTGACGTCCAGAAAAATAAAAGAAAATTAAATTTATTGTAGCTTTTTTTTATTCTTACAAAAGAAGTTGGTCTTAAAAACATTAACTGTCAAATGCAATTATCACTATTACTTTTGCGAAATGTTCTTTATTTTAAAGGGCAATACTTAGAAGCTTAACGCGTCGTTAATACACATGAATGCTTGTGATGAATGTTATGTGTGTTACGGGGAGCAAAATTTATTTCGAATAACCATCGAGGAGTGTCTCTTGGCATTAATAATAAATAAACAACATCTAATATCCCTACAACGTGAATACACGAACGTACTTCGTTCAAGAGAGTCCATACATGCTGAAAGCATAATTGTCTATCATTTACAAAGCTTACATTAACAAGACGTGTATCTCTGTTTCGAAATCACTAAAGCAGGAAGACGCAAGTGAATACTTTACTGNAAAGCTTACATTAACAAGACGTGTATCTCTGTTTCGAAATCACTAAAGCAGGAAGACGCAAGTGAATACTTTACTGTAAGTAATTAAACGCTTGTAATAATATTCTGTCGTTATTTGTGATTAATGTTCTGTAAAAAAACCTAAATTTGGTGTAATTCTCTTTTAACTCACCACGCCGACAGAAAAGATGCAATAGTTCAAACTGAAAACCAATACTTTACATATTTCCTTATTAGTTTTTTTTTCATGGAATTAATTTTGCTAAGTATGTAGGCTTTACAAAAATATTAATAAATTGAATGACAGTTATAATATCCATTTTTTTTTGTTCTGAAATATTTGAAATGCGAAAAACTTCAACAGGAGGACCACACGATTGTATTGCAGATTCTCAAAATCAGCTCGTAATTTGACACAGTGTTTCAGTCAACCGCCAGTTTCCAGGCGCTGATTGGCGAACGGCGTTCCGATATGTTGCTGGCCAGTGGCGCCATTTTGCTGGCATGTGCGGCTGGAGTAGGGATTGGCGGATGTTTCAATTCTGTAATCTTAAGTATTCTGAGGCCTCAACGTACAAAGTAAAAAAGTGGGGTGTTTTTTTTTTTGCGCACTGCTTGCAACTGTGATGCTAAATGACGTATAGTATATTCACGGTAAAGTGAGCACTTTCTAAGGCCCTCCCAACTGGCATTCACCATAGTAAATTAATTCGATTGCAGCCTTAGCGAATGAGAATATGAATGGTGAGATGTATTCAATTATTCTATTAGACACATGACAATGTTTATGTTAAGAGGTGGTGGAAAGGTAGAAATTGGCTAAAAAGAAAAATTAGCAGGGCCTCAAAAAGTGATCACTTTACCGTGAACAGCCTTCATATTATCATTTTATTGGCAAAAAAAATTTTTGACGNAGGGCCTCAAAAAGTGATCACTTTACCGTGAACAGCCTTCATATTATCATTTTATTGGCAAAAAAAATTTTTGACGCTAAAGTTTAACGTCGATTTCCGACACAAGCCTCATGCGATGTTATCAGTCTGGATACGCTATTTTAGGATATACTGTAGGACTAAAAAATTATATATTTGTAACGGATAAGTATTGTCTCTTGACATCTGCAGTTATTCCCTAGTTGTCAAATGCGTTCTTTTCATAAGGAAACTTGAGCCGACTGCCACGGGTATGGCTTCTTNTGCAGTTATTCCCTAGTTGTCAAATGCGTTCTTTTCATAAGGAAACTTGAGCCGACTGCCACGGGTATGGCTTCTTTCAAAACAATTCTAGACCAATTCCAACGTGTTTCCTTAATACAAACATTCCCAATTTTATCGTCTGTTAGTCTCGGCAACGATGGTGCACATGCTCGTCAACCTGGTTCCGGACGGCAGCGGCATACGGATTCCCTCCTGGACCACCGCATCAGGAGAGCAGCCATTGCTGATCGCACGGCGACCGCCACACAGATGAGGGCCACTGTTGCACTCTATGCCGTCGTGGAATGTCTAAAATGCTTACCACACCACACAGGCCGATGCTTGAAACACCAGACTACTATTTCACCGAGTCAACTACAGTTGTATTGGGCCCAGCGGTGTTATGCCTAGTACGCGGTTCCTACTCTGTCCGAAGCACTGTTAATCATTGCATGTACTGCCCTCTATCAGTGCCCCATGCGCATATGATGCTTCTACATCACCGCTTTAGTGGTGTTCATTTTAAATTTTCCACCAGTATACGGGTAGGGGCACTGGCATTTTTCAAAGGTTGCTTTCAAAAGGGCTCAGTCAACCGTGAACAGCATATAGATGGTCACCTCCTCGGGCTGATGGCAATCGGTAATTATGTTGTGACATCCCGTTACTACGGAAGTTCGAAATACTTAAATTTTAAATAGTAGTCAGAACCACACATAAATGCACTTAGTGTCATAATTTTCGTTCATTTTCTTCTATCTGCTTTATTAGTGAAAAAAAGGTTTGATGACATAATTTTGTCAAACCTATATAACGTCAAAAAACTTAATTTATTTACGTCGATCCCTGTTTAGCTCCCACGAAATTATCCACCCCGTCCAACCTCATTCACTGCACAAGGCCGTTCACGACTGTTCCAAAATAATGTTACTCAAGAAATAATGATCGCCTCCTGCAATAACCAAGGAATCAAATTATAGGTGTAGCATAGCTCATTCCATAGACCAGTTACGCCCCCCAGGGAATCGAACACCGTTGACCCCCTTTGCCCTATTCAAACCTGTTAGACTCCTCTGCTCGCAGTTGAGACTTTCTCACCTCATTTCATCTCGTTATATCAACTGATCCCATAAAGCGCCTCGCGGTAATATTGGACACTTTTTAATGGAAGTCTTTCCATTACGAAGCTGTTCAAAGCAAGTATTTTGGGCCTGCTGTGAAATCTAGAGTGTATGTTTACTTCAGGCGTAAATCGACAAGCGGCACCATACATTTTAAAGTAATTAACACCTTGGAAATGATACGGCTGGCCTGGCATTTCCATTATTTTATCAGGCGCAGGAGCTGTGTCGAGTAATAGTCGTTAGGCAAATGATTCCGCCCAATTGTGGTGATAATATATAGCTTTAATAGGTTAGGGATATAAGATATAGTCAATTCGCGGTTTCTTCACACTTTTTGAATCAAACTTTTGAATAATCACCCCGTGTATGACGTGCGTGGTTGGTTGTTTCCTAGCCATGCCATGTATCTCAAGCGTTTTATTCTTGGATTATCATCCAAATATCTTATTCTAATGAAATTAAATTTCACATATATTTTATTTATAGATTATCTATCATATTTAATTAATTAATAATATGAATAAAAACGGGGAGAAAATAGGTGTGTTGGTAATGCCTAGTAAGATATAGTTCTCATGGAAAATGCTGTTGAAGTTAGTGCGCACGAATGCGGTGCGCTGTCCCTTTGGTGCAATTTTCTAGACTAGGTTAAGCTTTGATTGCATGACGCGGAGAAATATCCTGGAAAGTAGAACTTAAACAGGGCTTCAGAAAAGTTGGAAATAACCACGAATATTACATATAATATTTATTGCCTTTTCTATACCGGCACTAAAATGTATGAAGGTTCACATTGAGGGATCTCCTNAAAAAAAAAAAAAAAAAAAAGTAAAACTCTCCCACTTTTTACTTTCCAACTGCGTTTGACTATGATCGAAACAACGACCTACTACCAAATGCAAATCAGACACGTTCTAAGTCGGAGGAGGTTGGTGATTTTTAGGATTCGATTTATATTAAAACATTCTCTCTGCTAAATGCTGGTACAAAACTTCGCAAATACCGTGGGTTACGTAATCCCAGAACTTTCACATGGAAAATTCCCAGTGTGACTGATCGTGCGATAACGTTTCTGGCGTTGGTTTTTCCTTAGCAATTTTCCACATACTGTCTAGGGTAATTCCTGTCCAATCATATAGCGTGTACTTTTCCGGTCCTTTGATCATCACATTAAGATTCGGTTAGCGCCCATACGTAAAAAGAAAATAAATATAATTATTCGCATTGTAATTCGTATTTTGAACAAACGTATTTATCCTCGTTTTCAAAAGGGGGCGTTTGTTAACGGTTCAGGTAGTTTGTCTATAGTCGTAACTTGAATAGTTTCAGAGATAAGGAGGGAAACGTTTGGCCGGAAATGACGTGCGACACGCGACAATAGACTGCAGTTGAGAGGCAGTCAGTCACCTGACCGCTTCGACACACCTACTCACAGGAGTATTGACCCCAGGGTAATTGCTGAATTTTTATTCCTATAATGCAAGTTTTTTTTTTAAACGTGCTACAAAACGTTGCTGGGACAAATTTAATGGCGTGTACGAGGAGGTCATGCGTCTCACATTACAAAAACCACACTTTACTAAACATCTACTGTTCTTTTTCCCACTTTTCTGCAGGTAACAAAACAGGTTTCTTCTTTAAATACCTTTATGAACCTCGTTTGTTTAAGTACCCCTCCGTAACTTTACTACAGGTAAGACCAGTAAAATGTAACGCCGCATCCAAAACGCAAGACGCCTAAACGGAGCAGGGATTGAATACATGGTTGAAAAATTGTTGAAGGAAACTCGTAGTGCTAAGGAGGTAGTTCATTAAATTGCATCGTGGGTTACGGCGCCCGTCTACCTGGCGCTTGAACTGCGTTGCAGAGTGTTCCAAATATACGCNTACACGTTTTTCAACGAAACTATTAAGCGTGCGTCCAACGTGCTGATATACGAAAAGAACACACACTTCAGACGAGAGCTGTTAAGTGCTTTCAAAATATCACGCACGTTAGAAACATCAATTCAGAGTACTCCAAAACCGCAAAAAAAGGCCTTTCCAAGGCGCTGTAGCTCAAAATGCACGCATCAGATACATACAAAACTACTATAGGGGCCTGCACTGAACCTTCCTAAAGACTTCCCACTAATAAAATAATATGGTCACCGCTGAAAGTCCCATAGGTACACGCAGCACGACGAGAACACTGCACGCCAGTTCAGAGCCTTGCGCTTAGCGGCGATGGCGTACTTGATGCGCGTGGCAGTGTCGCCCTTATCGCTCCCGCGCTTCTCGGCCTAAACGTGGGAAAAAGTTCCAGGTAGACGGGGGCCTTAATATTACGCTCGCGAAGAATACGAGAACAAGGAATGAAAACAAGATAGCAGCGACCGCGAACGGAAATGTCAAAGTATCCTGTGGTATTTAGGAAACACGCGGAGGCCAGCAAGGAGAAACAAGAAACTTCATTGAAAGCATTACAATGAACAGTAAAGTGAATTCTCCTACTTATCAGACATTCCACAAATTCCAGCGGCGCGCGAGAGAAAGTTAACGGAATCAGCGAGTCCCCCGGGTGATTGAGAAGACGCGAGCTGCGTTGGCCGACCACACTGACGAGAGGAAGACAAGAAACAACACGGCGATTCGTCTGATTAAACACTCTCTTACCTTTGTCCTTCTAATCTACTAGACTAAACTTATGACGCATCAATTTGGTCGCAGTTGTATTAATGAATGAAAATCCTCGTCCTCGAGATACAGATGTATTAGCTTCCCACTATCAGCAATTGTATAAAGATTCTTCTAATAATGCAAATATATACCAGTGAAGTATACCCTTCTGCACACATTACCTTTCACATGTTTATTTTAAGTGTCACTTCCATTTTATTCACGTTTTTTATCAAAGTTTCAATGCATTACAAACAATATTGCGAACTGCCAACTATATACTCATTAAAAACTTTTCTCTGGGAGTGTAGCACTATCACGCGACGTCAGTTATTAAGTCCACTAATCATCCGAAAATAGTCACATTCAATGAAGCAAGATTTTTGTTTAATGTTCCCAGATGTCTTTTATTCAATTTTTTTGGTCTTAGACATACGAGCTTTCCCTCAAGAAATGAACAAACTCATGAAATTAGTGCGGTGAAGCTTTCGTAATGTTTATCGGCTGGCATAGCTTTAAATTTAAGTGTTTCTTTGTGGTTAAACTTACAAGCCTTATATTTCATACTATCGTAACAAACACAATGCAGAAAGAAATGGAAAATATTCTGACGCAGTACTGAAAGGAATGTACAAGCAGCGGCTTTTCCGTGAGAGCTCCTATAACCTTTCTCCTGTCCCATTTCCCGAAAGGACAGTGTTATAATAATGTATTACTTCCGTAATATATATATACATATAGTATGTTGCATGAAGCTGCTCTGCGTCGCTTCCCTTGCTCTCCCACTCGAACGTGCGAGGCGCGGTGTGTCAAGGCCATCACAGGTAACCCGTGAAGTGCACAGCGATTTACAAAGGGGAGGCCGCCGCGCGGTAAGCCTCTCGAGACTCGTAAAGCTCCCCCTTGGATATCGAATGACTTGGATTATCGTTGCAAGAATGTTCGTGTCATCGCCCTCGCCCTCCCTCGGCGCGAGTCGGGGCGCGGAGAACCTTCTGGATCGGGCCAGCTGGTCTATATGAGCGCGGCGGCCCTCAGAGTTGATAGCCTATAGAGCCTGGAGCATTTGCACGGCCTTGCGCGGAGACAGCGAAGCGACGAGAGTGACCCGCGAGAGTGAAGACTGCGAGCATCGGTACAGTGAAGAGTGAGTCTGACGAGAGGGACTACTGAACTGGATGCGCGAGTGAAAAAAATTTGGAATGGTGCAAATTGACAGTTGGACTGAACATGTGTAACGAGTAAGTGTGAATTAGCCCTTTCAGTCACAGCGTCCCCTATCTGGGGCATTGCATATGAAGTGGCTTGAATGGTGTGAACTGTACACAGAAGAGCAAACCGTCCAATGAGAAAGCTTCCCTACGTGTGGGAGACATCGTTCGCTGCTGAGACCATGTTCCGTAGCCTCGTAAACTACTGCTGCCATTAACATGAAGCACAGATATATTTCTATTGGTCCCGATGTAAGACAAAGAGTCGTCTGGATATCAGAACAGTTCCGAACAACAGATTTGTTTATTGCAACGCCTACAATGATATATTTATTTTTCACTGAAAAGGTTGAGTGAATGTAACCAATAAAAATAGTGATAAGGACGTCAATTAGAACTGTGAAAGGCATGAAATATTGCGCTCACTGAGAATAACAAGTGTAATAGTGGAGACGATAGTGTAATGTTGTAAATAATAGACGTGTGAATAAAATAAAAAAAAGATTTAATTTTGTTTTTTTGTTGTTATTAGGACTTACATCCTTTACGAGCTCGGATACGCTCCTGGAGTTCTTGCAACAATATAAACAAACGCGTTCATCAGTGTTAACCACGTGACTTTGACCGTTTGTATTGGCGTGGGGCAGGTTAAGTGTTCGGCACATGTGCAGAAGACGAGGAATCGATCCACCTCATGGTTAAAGTGACCAAGATCAAACCATAGTCGCACTCGTGTCTGAGTCCTACGCCCGCTCACGCGCGCTGCGTAATCGGGGAGGCTGGCACTGGACGGAACGACCGAGATCGCCCAGCTAATCCACCACGTGGTCTCTCTTACGTCACGATGCGACGGCGTGCGTACTCGGGGGGCGCTCCAGTACTGCCAACGTACGTGCGCCAACTGTAGAAAGAATACGGGGAGGAGTGCTCATGCAAGCTGCGCAGTAGCCGCTGTCTGTGTCTCGTCACTAGACTGGATTTCTGCCAACAGCGCCGTAAATAACAACGTGGGAAGATTCCGATGTTCGAGGTATTTGTACAACTTCTCCTAGTCCAGTTTTAATGCAACCGGAATATATTTTAGTTAATCAAGTATTTCATTCACTTAAAAGGCGTGTCTTTTGAAAATTCAAATGTAAACAAACCTGTTCATCACTGCTGAGACTATGTGACTTTGACAGGCGAGTGATGTCGGGAACGTGCGCAGACGACGAAAATCGGCATATGTAACTCATCCCTACTCTGTGGTTTGACCAAATCTGAAGCTATCTGACGGGAACATCTGACCGTAGACTAAAGATGAGGCAGACCGATCTCGCTGCCTGCGCACAACCATTCTCCGTGTCCCAACATTGAACTGCTTTTCTGCCAACCCGACTAGCAAAAAAGGCGTGGATTGAACTTGAGGTTAAAATACTGTTTAGTAAACAAGTCCTTTGAGATGTTTTTTTATTTCCTGTTACCAATTTGTAATGCAGTTTTATTAAATTCAAATAAAAATATAAGTATTTTATTAATATAATAGTGCTTCTCATTTAAAAATTAAGATATCATTATGAGCATGTGACTTTGACAGTTGTGTTGCTTTGGGGTAGGTCAATGTTGGGCACATGCGCAGAAGACGGATGGTAGGTCTACCTGATCTTTAGTCTATGCATCTGACCGCGTGAGTGGGGTTTACCGATCACAGGCGAAGTGACCCGAGAACAGCCGAAGCTGGGCGTGTTGACGCGCGCGTGCGCAGAAGCCACCGGCGACAGTCTGGCCAACTACACTAGAGAAGATTGGAGATTTTGCAAGAAAATTTAACTGTTTTGTCACCAGGGTGCGAGTCAAACTTTTCGTTGAGGGATGAAAACTTTTTTTTTTGTGAGCTCGAGACATCTGGAGATTCTAGTTGACGGAAACACTATTATCCACTTCCTTATAGGTTATAAGGAACCTGCAGCGTTATATGTCTTCAATATGTGCCTGCTGTGAAATTAGTTACCCCACGTGCGACGTGAAATTTTGCGCTACGTCGGAAACTCAGGTTTTGACAGTTAGTACATCTTAGTCGTCTGCGGCCTCGTATGTTTTCCAGCCAGAACTTTCCGTATGAAGTAGACATCAAGCTTCGGTGTTATAATTTGTACGTGGGAGTGGTTCGAATCATCAATCATCGTACGTAATGACTCTTCAGGTACGAAAATCACTTATCGTGGCAGATGAATCACTTTTCTTAGACGAGCCAGAAAAGAAAAAAAAAGTATGAGGGGGAATTTCCTGGCTTCCCCTCCTCGGTAAATGGTTTTCACCTCAAGCCAGCAGACAGCAGCACCTCTGTTTAATAGTACAGTCCCGTCAAGGAGCATGGAAGGAGAAAGAGTTGGCACTATCGGGTAAGACATCCGAGTGTTATTTTCTGGCCAGATTTGGGGGCCATAAACGAGTATTTGTTGCCAACCACACAGCAAGAACTTTTTCCTTCATAATTGAACGAAATTTTATTTATAACACGTCGAATTAATAAAAGTATTTTGTAAGAAAAATTTATATTACCATAATAATTTTTTTCAACATTTTTTAAAAAGGACATTTTTTTTGGTTTCAGTATGTCTTCGTTAGCTACATACCTACTTATGCTAGATTTAAAATATGTTAATTATTGATGTATTGTGAACTTTAAGAAACAACTATAATTCTTGTGAAAGAAATATAAACAAATAACTAAGCGTTTGTTAGAGTACTTGCCGCTGGCGGTAAAATTTTTCGCTCTTAGTTGTGGGGTTAGAATTTTGGTAACGAAGCACTCAAAATATTATTATACGCGTATATGCGTTCACACAAAAGTATACGCAATTCACATAAAATAAAATGCATCCGTTGCGCACTAAATACACTTAAATACCGTTAACAAATCTTCTGTAACTCTGAAAAGCACGGAATGTAATAACTACTGGTAACTGGCAAGCAAGTTTAAGGAGCAGGAATGCCAATAAAACATACCAAACTACGACATCGTATTTCATAAACTGATAACTGCTTACCATGACCTTTTACTGACAGAATTAACTTGTATAAGTGAATCCAGTATCATTGAAATAATAATAAATACAAATATTCTGCCAAAAAATCAAAGACATTTATAAATTGAGTCAGTGTATACGTTGCTCCAATGTTGGTGAACACACAATCGTTAATGCTCAATAAGAACTCTGTAGGCCCTATTTGGTGTCCCCCTCCTGATTCCAGTCACATTAATGATACAATACTACAATGGCGGCTGTGAAGAGGAAATTTGTTTTCTCTCTGTTAAGTTTATTTAACCATGGCCAAAAATCAAACGACGAAAAATGTATAATTTTATAAAAGAAAAAAAATATTTACCAGCAAATTTGTATAAATTTGGAGACGTTCCTGAAAATATAGTGATAGCAATACGTCTCGCCAGCAGGTTATTGTTTGCGCGCTCTACTGTGCTGTTCGTATAGAACTGTCCAATAAAGTGCGTTTGGCGCGGCCTTGCGCGTCCATGCCACGCCCACTCGCTTGCGTCAGTCGGCGCCGACCACACCAGCGTGTTGCAACCAAACACTAACGTTTCACGTAGATAAAAAAAGCTATTGTTATCACGATGCACGGGTTTGTTTGGCAAACAAACGACTCTTCAGAGAAGTGTTTTTAAAGATAACTTGCAGCCGCAACCTGTCTCCCGCTCGCCGGCCAAACACTCGAAACTGCAATACGTTCTTTGAATTATACTCGCAGTGGCGGTGAATGATCAAATGATGTAATACTACGGATGGCATTACGANCATAGCTCTGCAATGGCGGATGTCCGAAGCAATATTTCATTTATTCACCTGAAAGGCAAATTTTTTGCGTGCTTTATTTATGTGTTAAAAGTGCACACCGTGTGTGTTTGTCTGCCTATTTTCATGTTTTCGTTTTTCTGGTCTCTTACACTACGACATACTTTTGAATATGGTTTCCAGGGGAAAAACTACGCGATACCTTGTTTTGTACAATTGATGTTCGTGCATTTTCCATGTGAATTTTCGAAAGAATAGAGTTTACGTGCTGTGCTACACACAACGGATTGGGAAAACATTTGTACGATTTACGTTTTCACTCAAAGTCAGTAAGGGTTGCAAATCAAAATTTGTGGCTGTTTTCCGGAAACATAGAAAACTGAAATTACTCTCCCATCCTTAAGCAGTTTATTTTACGCTGCAGTGTAATTTTTGAAAAAAAAAAAATATTGTTTATAAAAGAAACCAATAAAAACATATAGCACGAGTTGTACCAACGGGTTTCAACTTCTAACGTAAAAACTAGGGATAACGTGTAAAACAAATGATAGCATAATAGGTGTCAGTAGGTGCGAAAGCAGTAGGTTTATTCCATTGATGAAATATTTAACTGGCTGACACCGACTCTATATTTTCGGAATGAAAGCTAAATATACGTAGTACTGGTCCGAGACATTTTCGAAAACATGACGTGGTTTAATTTTCGGCTTCTGCACGTGTTCGCACACTGGCTAAATATCAGTTAGCAGTTATGTGCGGAAATCGCGCGTACAATGCTGTGAATATTGTATACGTTCAATTTTATAATAGACCCAAAATAAGAAAAAAATATTTTGTGTGCATATATATACACACATTTCGTTTATGTAAATATATGCATATATGTGTGTATATATAGTATATACGTGTGTGTATATATATACACACATAAATACGTAGATATATATACACACATACAAACGAAAATTCAGGCAGATAAACTATTTATTATATACGCTTTCAAAGCGCGTGCTACTGTAAACAGCTGTACTAATCGAAACACATTTGTAAGTGCGGCTCGCGGTAAAGTAAACATTTTTGAAATGAACCTCTGGAAAAAAATCATTACCCATAATTACACGTATAAGCTGGGATGCAGACAACGAATAAAAGAAGCGGAGAGATTTGGGTGGCTTTCAACATTCAGGATCTTGAGGGCCGATGAGGGTGCAACGAGGTGAGTATGAAGAAGCGTCGGAATGCGACGGCGCGGGGGGAACGGGGGATCCCGAGAAAACTAGTCGAACAGCGTAATCGTCCGACACTATTCCCACGTGCGAGAATCCGGGGAGCGAGCCCGCCGGGAATCGAACACGGTTCGCCTTAGTGAGAGGCGAGCAATCTGAACACTAAACAACTGCACAGCCCCGCGAATTTATGAAAAGAGTTCTAACACTAGGCAATAATTTGCATATTATTAACATTGCATTTTACGTAGGGATTGCACGGTTTCGCTTGAACGATGCTGAAATGAAATGAGACGCCCCATGGCAATGTTAATATTACTTATGGTAGAATGATACTGAATGAAAAGAAGAGTAGATCCCAAGCAGGACTTTAAAAAGTGCTCATTTATTCCGTGAACAACTTATACCGTGCAGGTAGTAGCATGTGACTTATTACCCGTATTACTTCTACGAATCTTCCCCAGGATTCATAATAGAGATGTCAAAAAATTTCCTTATCTCTTTTCATAAAATATTTTTTATAAATTCCCCCCAAATGAAAAATGGAAACGTCCCATGAAACTCAATCCGCGGGGGGCAGGTAGCAACCCTGGCGTTAACGGGCGCCTGTGATTGGCCAGCAGGCCCTGATAGGAGGAGCTAACATCCCGGCACGGAGGTAAGGTGCGAACGTCTCGTGTTACGGTCGTTACAAGCCCACCTCCAACAGTCTCCCACTTTCCTTCCGATATACAAGTATCACATTACGCCGAGATAACAAATTTTCACCTAGGACAAACACCCCGTGTTGTAATTTACGTCCGGGAGACGACTTCTTCTTCGTGACGAGCAGCGGGACTTGTAATAACCGAAACCGGTTTCCTCGTTGCTGAGTGAGTGATAACCGGGGGGCGGATCTGAAACAAAACGGGGCCCGTCCACGAATGAAAACCCGCCGGCCGGCGGCATCGTACCGCACGATTCCTACGTGCGAAGATCCGGAAGCGGCTCCTCCAGGATTCGAACCCGGTTCACCTATGTTGGAGGCGATTAGCCTAACCGCTACACCACCGCGGCCCCCCTATGTCAACGCTAAACATTTCTACATTCGCAGTCTGATATGTGGTACTATTTCCACGCTATGCATAGTTTACAAGATTTTTTTAAAAGTCTGATGCATAATAAAACAATTTACCTTAAAAAAACTATACAGAAAAACTACATACATTTTAGCGTACCATGCTTTAAAAAATGCAATAATATGTGTGTCGAATATTAAACACGTAAATTAACACATAATATACTTGTACTGTCCACGTATTTTTTTTACACGCGAAAATTGCAANCGAATATTAAACACGTAAATTAACACATAATATACTTGTACTGTCCACGTATTTTTTTTACACGCGAAAATTGCAAGTACGGTTTCAACCCAAGTTCCAAAATATGAATTCAAGATGATGCCGTTCTTATTAAGTACCATCTATAGCGTATCCGTCCTATATCTTTGTGTAAACTTGTAAGCACAAACTATATATTGGATACAGTACATTTAACGTAATCAAACTAAGCCACGCACAACTCTATTTTATACAGTAACGAGGTTNATATATATTGGATACAGTACATTTAACGTAATCAAACTAAGCCACGCACAACTCTATTTTATACAGTAACGAGGTTAGAGGCGGTTTTACTTATTCCAGTGACTTGGCACTGGCAATGCGCCATCATCTGTAGGCTATTAACCTTAACCTCTCACGTCCCAGTAACAGTTATTTATAGGTTTGTGAAACAATTCCGACAGATGGCAATGGCGTGGAAAGCAAAACAACCGTATCCTGACCAATACAAATGCACAAGTTGATCCTGAAGTGCAGGTGCAAACGCTCTGAGGTGTATCCACTATTCGAAATGAGACAGAAAACATACGATCTATGACCCACAGTAACTCGTAGGGGCGGCATGTTCCCTTGAAAATCGATATATCAAATGGTTTAAATTCGAAATAACGAAAACCTCCTCGAGGTGAAATAACAATTCCACGAATACCGCTGTCTTCAATCGAGATCTGAAATCTGCGAACGGTAGGTTAGTTGGGCTTAACGTCTCGCCGGCAGCGAGGTCATAACAGACGGGGCAAGTTGCTCAGAGAAGAGTGACCGGAGGAGGAATGGGAAGTAATCGACCATGACCTTCGTTAAGGACCCATCCCAGCATTAACCTGGAGCGACTTCGGGAAACCAATGGCCGGACCGGGAGTCGAACCCGAGCCCTCCCCAAATGCGGGTCCAGTGAGCTTACCACTGCGCCACCACGCTCGGTAAATCTTCGAACGGTTGTTGGGCATCATCCATTCATTGAGGAAATAGGAGGTGGCCATGTTACCATCCAACAAAAGTGTGTAACCCTAGGGTGTTTATCGCTTTTGATAACGTCATAATCATGCGTACATCAATGTACACAAATGTTTCCTTGCTGTAACTCTCTCAGGCGAACGGCCACCGAGAAAACAGACAAAGTTTGTAAGCGTGCAGATAGTCGCCTGCCAGGTGCCCTTAAAAACATTTTGTGTTTATTAAAATTTGCTAAAATAAGGAATTTTTTGCATATTCATTATTTTTAACAGTCCAGAGTTTTTTATTTGTGAAATAAGTGTTGCTAAGCACACCTTAAAATTAATTAAGACATTACTTTTCAGTCACCCTTGTTAAATTTTCTGTAAATTATTTTGTACATTTTATCTGTACGTTCCAAAAACTCTAAAATTATAATTCTGACATGTCATGATGCAAAACCCAGGCAATGCAATTTTTTTTAATCCGAGGAAAGAGTACTTATAAATATGTCTACAAGTCGAATGATGTTTCGTGCAAGTACATAATAATGAATTTTCTGGTGACCAGCGGTCTTTGAAGGCGTCAGCCACGGAAAAATGTATTGTTTTGTATTTGTATCACATATTGTTCAACTTTCAGAGATNGTATTGTTTTGTATTTGTATCACATATTGTTCAACTTTCAGAGATTATCAGTAAGTGTACTCTTCTCTCGGAAAAAAAAGAGCCCATGGTTTTGCATTAATACATGTAAAAATTACAATTTAATTTTTTTTTANATTATCAGTAAGTGTACTCTTCTCTCGGAAAAAAAAGAGCCCATGGTTTTGCATTAATACATGTAAAAATTACAATTAAATTTTTTTTTTTNTTTTAAATGCAAAAATAATTAATATGCCAAGAGCTACTTCAAGACGTCTATAAAATCGTACAAGAAAATATTTTTAGAATTGAAAAAAAAAATCGCTGAAAATAAGGAAATGGTTGCATATTATTCATTTGTGGCTGTCCTTAAATTTATGGAAAATTACTTTTACTAAAGATATACTTAAAATGATCTACGACGAACGATTTCAGTGGCTCTATTTTAAATTGTTAGCAAATAGTATGGTTTATTTTTTTCGTACATTACAAAAAACAGTAAAATTTTGACTCTAAGGTGTTATTTTGCAAAAACAATGTGATCTAAAAATTATCTGAGCACAAACAAGGTAGTCACAAATAATGTCTGCAAGTTGAAAAATATATGGCACAAATATAAAAAAACAACAGTTTTCCGCCGTGATTAACGCCGCTGGCGAGCGGCAGCTGCTGGCGGCCGGAGACCTCTCGCCTTCTGTCAACTCGGGGAGTTCCGCGGCGACACACGAGAGAGACGGCCGTTGGAGCTACAGGTCGTTCGCGGACCACGAACCGCTTTCTCAACTCAACCTTCCGCTAAAACAACGTCACCCTCGCCCATATCCTCCTATACATAAAGTCATTCCGACAACATCTATGACATATTTGTGTAAATTGCGTGTTGTCAATTTCGAAGCTGGAAAATTACCAAATCGCCGCCATTTCAGTTTTACTTGTCTGAAACGTTAAAATACACGTACGTGAATGTGTGTTGTAATTATTTCACAAAGCAAGTCGCTGAAACATTCTTGAAATAGGTAATTTCTCGTGACGCAATTTTTGTTGAGTAACAATTTCACATCATATTTGTTTTATTTTCAATTTTAAACGGTCCTCTGAAAACGTTCAGGAATAATTACTGTTTATTTTAACATAAAAACAATACAGTATCATGTTTGACTAAGCAGTTGAATGTCGTGGTAGTCTCTGACTAAAATTTACAAAATGCTAAATACAAATTTCGAAAAACGTAACTCGAATCAAATTGGAACACAACTTCCAACTAGGCATGCAAATTTTTACATAATTAATCGATTTCCTGGATCGATCTAGAGCTAGGGAAAAACTATCGATGTGCGTAGAAAATCAGACAAAAAAATAGATTTGCACCAAATCGATATTTGATATGTTTTGAGCAAGTGTTGTACGAACATTACGTCAGTTATATGTGCTAGGATGTGCCATAGCATTGGGAAAATTATAACAGACAGAAAAAATTGTTAACACAAACACTCATCAAAATTATTAACGACCAAAAGAAGACATTTCATAAAAATAAAACAATCCAAAAATACGACAGTCCAAAACTCAAGACAATTTATAAAGCAAAATTATGTATAAAGGTCCCGCTGGATCNACAATCCAAAAATACGACAGTCCAAAACTCAAGACAATTTATAAAGCAAAATTATGTATAAAGGTCCCGCTGGATCAAAGCGATTTTTTTTATAGAAATATACCGATTCCGAAAAAAAAAACGGCAGCCGTAATAACGATCTAAAAATCGATTTTTGGAGCCGACTTAATCGATTTTTAAAAAATCGATTTTAAATCGGTATCCGTAATTCAGACACAGTGCACAAGACCGTGCGACTAGGGCACGAGAAGGTGATGTTTGGCAGGTACTGTGCGTTGCGAGGCTCGGCGCACAGTGACCTTCTTTGTACGTGACTGGTTCACAAACTATAGTACTGTTCAGGGGTATAATTGGTTCACAACAATATCGCCGAACAAGAACTGGTGCCAGAGTAAGTACAGCACNATAGTACTGTTCAGGGGTATAATTGGTTCACAACAATATCGCCGAACAAGAACTGGTGCCAGAGTAAGTACAGCACATACAAATAAAATAAAAATACAATTTGTGTCAAACACATGAAACCATGAATTAAAACATGCCCGAAAAATTAGGTGAAAAAAAAATCCAAGCAATACATTCAAAATATTACGAAAAGTAGTTCCCATATTTTTTTATACGTCTTATTACTTTTCGTTTCTTTTTAAATGCTATGAACATCATGTACACAAACTGATTCGTAGGAACATATGCAAGTGTTCAATTTCTAACAGTGTCGAACAGCGAATGAACTATGTTCCTTTTGTCGATAAAAATGTCAGATCGTACCCTCTCGGCCAGAGAAAATATATATAAAAATTTTAAGCGTTTTAAGCGGGACCTGAAAAAAAACGGCAGAGCTAAGGATGAAAACACGCACGCCCTGCAAGTAACTACACGCCTCTGCGAACAACAGGTCGAGCGCGCGGAACCGATAACGGCGTGGCGATCTCTTCAGCGTCGAAAGAACTCGGTCATTTACCAACTCGCGTTGAAATATGANCGCCAGCATGCGACTTTCAGCGACGACCACAATATTCTATGGCGAAAGGTGTGCTAAACGTATTTATAGGCTACTTCTTCAGAAAACACTAGTCTCGAAAAACAAAAATCACTGTTGAATCAACATACACAAAACACTCGTAATGTATCTCAATTTTTGTCTCTCTCTATCTCTCTCTCTCTCTCTCTCTCTCGCTGTTAATAATACTATTTGAATAATTAATATTATTAATAATATATTTGATGATANCGCCAGCATGCGACTTTCAGCGACGACCACAATATTCTATGGCGAAAGGTGTGCTAAACGTATTTATAGGCTACTTATTCAGAAAACACTAGTCTCGAAAAACAAAAATCACTGTTGAATCAACATACACAAAACACTCGTAATGTATCTCAATTTTTGTCTCTCTCTATCTCTCTCTCTCTCTCTCTCGCTGTTAATAATACTATTTGAATAATTAATATTATTAATAATATATTTGATGATATTCTTATTGATGAATTTCCAAGTAGTGTTAAAATTAAATGTCCAGCAATTATATTTGCAGCTAATCGTACTGCTAGTGTTAGTGGTCGAATCACATTTCTAATAGTTTCAATACAAACTATTATATATATATATATATATATATATATTAAAGCTCGGACAGTTGCGATCGACAGTGACACAGCTCCTGTATGACAATTCATGAGTCGAAACTTAAAGTTATTCTATTGTTTATCCATCTTCTCAGAAATGCGGCAACTGAAGCACTTAAGTCGCATTTCCATTGCCAACTTCGTTATTTTGTAACTTACGAGTTAGGAGGGAATATTTTCGGCAGTCAATTGTTTAGTACTCGTGATATGTCAATTCACTACAAGATAAGGTATTTGAATGCAACACGACAAGCCGGCGATGAGTACAGTCGAATTCTGTAGGTATTATCATTTCCGAAATGCTTCTAATAATTCGGTCTTAGAAATTTGTATTTGCAGCACTAACATTTTTTAAAGAAAACAATACCTAATTCCAAACTAATGTATACAAAGATACATTACAGTTATCATTATTATAAATAAAAAAAAAAGTAAATTTTGCGTTTACACAGATAGTTGCAAGAATGCATGACTGCATTTTGAAATTTTATACTTATTAATAATTGTGTAAGTTTCGTTAACAAATAATACACCAAATTAGAAAAAAACTTCATTTTTTTAAAACAAAACTAAGTAACACAACCGTTTTAACAACAAAATATAAAGAATTTTTTTAAATATTTCCGTTATAAACTGCGATAAATACATTTAAGCTTGAGTCTAAAATGTTTGGAAATGTATCTATATAAATATAAAAATCACGAAGGGAAATTTAATAAGATTTTTTTTTTCTCAAGAACTTCGGGAGTAAATGTTTTGCCCCAGCATTACATTTCCTTGCGCAAAACGTTTTGCCTGAGTGGAACCGACAGACTGAAGGGGGAGGCAATATCACGATAGGAAAGCAATCAAACTACTTGCTCACGACGTCGGTCGGCAAAAGCTACACGTCTTCCGGCGCTGCCTTCTCTCAGTCTCCCCGCGCCGGCTTCCGTCAGCCTGCAGACTTCGACTAGAATGCGGTTCCCTCCCGGCACCACACTCGTGTTGACAGACGGCGACCACTCATATAGCACGTTGAGTGGTACATTTCAATCCGAACTGAACTTGGAGTGGACTGAAGAATCCCGATCGAAACTTTTACACCGTTAACGCACCGCGACTGTGGTGTAGAATTCGTACTGAAAATTTACTCTAAACGGTGCCAACATGAGTGAAGTTTGGAGCGAGGGCAAAACAAATGCCGTCATTTCGGACGTGTACTGTTCACATGATTCTAAACTACAAAAGCGATAATGTAAAAAAAAATTAATACAAAAAATTGAATGTTTTGAATTTGTAAGAGTAGAAAAATTGCCGGCTTCAAAAGAACTCAGAAAAAAACAGGTAATTTCTCGTATATTTATTTTTCGAGTATCGTTTGCCTTCTAGTTCACGCAGTTGCCAAAAGATGTCACTACTCAGCTTACAGTCCACGATCACTTCATCTTCGCTCTTGTTTACATGTCGATCCGGTATCGAAAACTTTACTTTAAACGCGACTTTTTTTCGATCCATGTTCGCTCCGTGTTCGCTATGGTTTTAACTCCTGACCGAGTTCAGTCCAGTCGGGAAGTTTTACTCGTAGCGAACACTTGAGAGGGTCGAGTGTGGTCCTCGCCGTTTCCCGTAAGCACGACACTTCACCGTCGATATGAAGCTTCGTCTCGGGGGGAAAAAAACGGGACTAGATATATTTCACGTCCGTCATAACGCACAATTCCTCTGTAGTCCATTCACGATTACTTCCAACTTTTCCGAAGTCATGATTAAGTTCTACTTTCACGCTTCTCCTCCGCCTCAAGCAAACAAAGCCAAAGTATAGTAAATTACACCAAAGCGACCACACATCGCATTTGTGCGCACGTACTATGCATTACCAACACACATATTTTCTCCCTTTTTATTGATGTTAGTTATACATGAAATACGATAATTCATATACTATACAAGTAAACGTTCTATTTAAGCTAAAATACGATACTTTCATGTTAACTGGTGAAGTATAAAACGCTTGTGATGACGTATGTAGGAAACAACGAAACACGCCATGCATGGAGTGGTTNGGGGGGGGGGGGATTTCTCAAAGGTTTTATTTAAAAAAGTGTGAAGATACCGCGAATAGACTATGCCTTTGGCGGAGTACGTTGTCCCTCGTACAGCAGATGCCGCGTCATAAACCACAATCGCTTTGTCGATCTCATTTAGAAACATTCGCGAGTGTAAACAAGGCAATGC
Source organism: Clitarchus hookeri (assembly GCA_002778355.1). Lineage (NCBI taxonomy): Eukaryota > Metazoa > Arthropoda > Insecta > Phasmatodea > Phasmatidae > Clitarchus > Clitarchus hookeri. Next base: position 931,969 of record NQII01000194.1, on the reverse strand, counting down.
ACATGTTTCCATAGAACGATTGTGAACTAAATTTTATATATTGAATTCATAATAATCGGTAATGCCATTTCCAAAAACATTACGCCTGCTGAAACGATGGACTCTGCCAGCAACCAATTCAGTTAAATTGCTTTAATTAGACACTGTTGAAGAAAACAACACTTGTTACAATACAATTACACCGACTGGCATTTTATTTTAACTCCCAGTTTCGTTCCCAAAGCTCGAAACACGTTTCGCGGAAATTTATGTAAACGTAGATATTATGTCGATTGTTACAGTACCTTTTTTTTTTTTTTGCAAAAGGAATACATGTTTCGTTTACAAAATACGGAACACCTGCACCGAAGAGGACGTTAGTCATTGCACTTAACATGTGGTGTGAACATTAAGTATGGACGTTTAATTCAAAAGGCCTTTTCTTGTTATATGCAATAACTTATTTCCCGCGCATGGTTTGCCAAGCTTTCCAAACATACTACATATTCGTAACACCCAAGTTATATAAATTACTTATTTCGAACGAGTAACATGACGGGTCCGTGACATATTCAAGTACTAATACTTCGATATATAAGTATAACAAACTTAAATATGTAATTTTTAATTTAAATAATGCCAAGTTATTTATACTATTTACAATACATCGTACGTTTCGTCATTTACAAACGTTTTCACGATTGACAATCGGCGAATTGTATCCTGACACATTTCCTTCGACAAAATAAAAATATTTAACGATTCTCATTAACTACAAGTACATCTAAAATCTGAATCTTCAAAGTAGTTGCGTCAATGTACGGATGCACGGTACATCGAGTGGATACAACTTTTTCCAGTAAACTGCAATTCACCCAATATCGGGAATGTAATTTTACCTTAAATTTCCAGGAGTAAAGTAAAATAAAAAAACGAACGGTGAGAAAAAGGGACTATCGCCTCGCATTCCTGGGAGGTCATAATTCTTGAAAATAAAACTCAATAATTTCTACCTAAAATTAAAACGTAATAGTGATCTCAATAATTAAATAATTAATACTAAACTAATAGTGTGTGGCAAAGGAGGAGGGGAGGGGGGATAAAAATATGAAAGGGTATTCGAGTTTCTCTCTCCCCCGGGGTTTCACATTTCCTGAAAAGCCTTCTCGGCGGGTGATCACGTCGCTGTGCAGAGAAAGTCAGGCCACGGAAATAAACGTTTTCGACGAGACCCAGGGCTGACACCTCACAACCGACTGACCAGCAGGCCAGGCAGTGTTACAACTGACAGTTTCTCTTCACTAGATCGTTAATGTTGGCCCGATTTAGAGTACTAAAACGGTGACGTTTTGGAAGTTCAGTACGTAACGAAACTAGCTAAAAATGTTAATTTTCCACATCCCAAATCACCACCACATTTGCGTTGAAACACAATAGGCAGAGAAAATTTCGGAGATGGTATCATACTGCACACATACGTGGGCATTTGCATAGTTAAATAAATTTTATACGCGAGTAAATAATTGTTTGCGTGAATTTAATTCAAGTCACACGACGTGGAAAGTGGTACAATGTAACGTACCTGAAAAAATAATACTGCTTACGTGCGTATACTTCGAATAAAACTTATTATTCAATTCGAATATTTAAGTTAACATTGTCGTGGATCTGTTGAGACGTCTTGTTTGGCGTCACGGGGAAGTGACATGGAGTGTGACTCCCGCGGATATTAGTTATTGGATTAATAGTAGACATGCTAGTCAATTCCCACCTTAAACCCAAAACTAAGAAAACTCCGTTGTGAATTACGGGGATGGTTTCCTCGTCCTCAAGAAGTCCTCGTTTTCAATGTCGCGCCAGTGTGAACTATGTTCCGCACGCTACTACTTTACTCGAGAGACAGCTCCACTGCGGTAAGAACATTGTGGCTGTCGAGAGAGTTCCAATTGAACCTTACTAGATTACCGAACAGTCCCTCGGAACAAGGTCTTGCAGTTGCGGCGCCAGTGGGGTGTAAAGGCGTCCTCGCCGGGCTGGGGGGCCACGGCGCTTCTTGCGTTACCTTACCTTCTCGTTTACACAGACCACAACTTCATCTTACATATTTTTTCTTTTTCTTAGCTTGCGGAACCGAAGCCGCTGTTGATGCCGGTTGCCCGGGCTGCTTTCGTCTCCGCGAGAGGAAGCGCGGCGAACGGGTCGGCGCGCGAAACCGCGCGAGTCGCACGCACGAAACGCACGGTGCGCGTCAATCGACTCGAACGCCGATTCCAACTCCGCGCGTTGATTTTCCCCCCGGGACGACAATGGGGCGACGAAGCCACGTGACGATCGATGCACGTCTCAGGCCGTTTTCCGTCGCCACAACTTGAACGGTTTCTGAAGGGGAGACGTGGTACACGTAGAAACGGCGCGATAAAACACTTGTACAAAAAAAATCGAGCGTCCGGGTGACGTAGTTGAGCTGTAAGCATGTGAACTTAGGCGACGAGCATTGTTGGAGACGCAGGAATGAACGGTGCGTGCGTGTAGTACCGCCGATGGGAAGAAAAGAGTGTGTGTACTCACGTGTATACGGTGAGTAGCATCCAGCACGCTAGGGTCTCGTGGGGCCACGCACCACCGGCCAGGATGCTCGCATGCTGTGGATCCACACTCGCGCGCGCACTAACCCCGCTCCATGACCGCGCACACTGTGCCGACGCACTACCTCGCCGCAGTCCGGGCGGCGACTGTGCACCTGCGCGTCGTGGGCCCCGCGCATGCGCACTGGTGCTCTCCGCGAGGCGCGCTCTCCCC
>NQII01000194.1:888817-929142 GCA_002778355.1 Clitarchus hookeri | reverse complement strand
CCCCTCTCCGCCGCCCGCCGCGCGCGCTCGTGACGCGGGCTGCCGTGCCCACTCCCGCGCAGGCGCACTGCGCTTCCAGCCACCCCTTCACCGCTGTCCGCCGTGCAAGCGAGTAATGCGGGCTGCGTGCCCGACCCGCGCAGGCGAACGTTGCGCATTCCACTACGCATTTGACGCCAAACCGAAGACTAAAGATGAGGTAGACTGATCTCGCTGGCTGCGCACAACCAGTCCCCGTGTCCCAACATTGAACTGATTTTCTGCAAAGACGACTAGCAAAAAAACGGCGTGGTTTGGATTTGAGGTCAAACAATGTTTAGAAAACAAGTGCTTTGAGACTTTTCTATACTTCCTCTAACCAAATTATGATGCAGTTTAATTAAATTCAAATTGGTAAAAGTATTTTGTTTATATAACGGTGCTTGTCGTTTGAAAATTAAGATATAAACAAACACGTTCTTCACAGCTGAACATGCGACTTTGACAGTTGTGTTCATTTGGAGTAGGTCAATGTTGGGTACATGCGCAGAAGACGAATAACAGGTCTACCTCATCTCTAGTCTATGCACCAAACATCAGTCTCCTACCTGGAGCTGTTCTCGCGTTTAACGGTGAGCGAGTGAAGAGATTTGGGCGGCTCTTAACAGCGAGGTTTTGAGAACCGATGAGGGTGCAGCGAGGTGATATGAAGCCGTGCCGTAATTAAAGGTCGAGGGAAACGGGAGATCCCCGAGAAAATCCTCTGATCAGTGGCACCGTCCAGCGCGATTCCCANAATAATATAACTCGGTTCGCCTAGGCGGAAGTCAAGTAGTTCAACCACTACACCACCGCGACCGATCGCGTTTGTGTAAAGGGAATTCCTAATAAACAATATTAAACCCCTCAAGGTCACATCCAGCCATAAGGACGTATCGCGACGGTGGCGGAAAATAGCGTAAACAAGCTTCGCGTTTGTTGTGTTTCCTCGGAATTTTAAGCTATTTGTACAGAAAAACTTACACTATTTTTATATAATAATAAAAACCGTAAACAGAAGGTTGCTTACAGCGATTTCTGCTGACGTTATGACCATTTTTCAACGACCATAGTTATGTTTCAAGAAAAGGAATTTTAGAATGGGCGACAAAATATTGACTTTCGTTTCCGTCCTGAAAAAAAAAAAATATTTACAACGAAATAATCCATAGTTTTTAAAAAATTATACCAGACACAACTGTTTGCAATGAAACCCGCATAAGGGCGACACTGGCGTGAGCGTCTAGTGCACCATCGCCGCTACGCGCAGTGCTCTGAAACGTCGTGCGGTGTTTTCGTCGTGTTGCGTGCACCCATCGTACATCGAGTGCTGATGACTTTACCATTTTATTGATGGAAAGTTCTGTAGTAAGGTTCAACGCAGGCTCGTATCGCAGTTTCGCTCATGTCCGGAAATTATGTTTTAAGGTACAGCAGTTTGGGAAAAGTAGCTTTAAACGTTTTCAGAGTCTTTCAGAATAATGTTTTAAGAATGAGTTTTATATTTTAAGTACCATTTCGTCCCCGTATGGGGCGTTTTATTTCGTGTGTAAATAAGTAACCATTTTGGGAAAACGTTTAACAGTTTAGACGAAATAACCACATTTCAAACATTTGGAGCACAGTTCAAGGGCTTGGAAGGTTACTGCAATAACCCTTTCAGTCACATATATAGTCTATGCACACTTACTTCACCCTTTTTGAATAAAACCTTTGAAAAATCACCCCATGTATGACGTGTTTGGCTGTTTCCTAACTATGCTATGCGTGGCAAGCATTTTAATTTTACTTTTAACGTAAAAGTACCTTATTTTTGGTAAAATTTAACTTTTACTTATATTTCGCTTATGCATTATAATATTTAATGTATAGTTATAATGAATAATTATAGGGAGAAAATAGGTGTTGGCAATGCCTAGCAAGAAATGGTTCTTATGCAGAATATTATTACACGGAGTGCGCACGAATGCGGTGCAATGCCCCTTCGGCGTAGTTTTCTAAAATCCGGTCAAGCTTTGTTTGCACGAGGCGGAGGAATATCCTGGAAGTAGAACTTACGCAGGGCTTCAGAAAAATTGGAAGTAACCACGAACGGACTGCACACAAGGGACGTTGCACGGGAAGAAGATTTTATGATCTTGACTGCGCGGAACAGAAAACAGCTTTCAACACGGTAAGTCTCCAACGTTGTGGAAGACATAATTCGTGGTTGCGACTGTACTCCGCAGTTTCATAAACACCTGCTGCCAATAACATCGAGCACACGCACATGTTTATCGGTCTTGACACGTGACAGGCCGTTGTACTGACGCGAGCACAGCTCCAAAACAATTTCTCCTCGCAACTTCTAAAATTATACATTTATCCGTGACTGAGAGGGTTAACATTATCACATTAGTAGTATTATTATTTACTTGGCCTTAAGGTTGATTGTTAGGTTCTAAGTTGGGGTTGTGGTTTTGGCTACCACCCCTCCCCCCCCTTCTATCGCGGATAAGATGTAACTTAAGTGCGAGGTGTCCCCATAGCTAGTGAACATAAGACGTGTTAATAATTCGTACGTCTCTTGTGATAGGCTATGCAACAAGATCTATTTTATCTTAGTGTTAGTTCAGCAAATGTTACTTTTAAGTTAATTGGGTTTTATAATGTTAAATGACGCGTAAGTATTTCTGTACTTCGTGTTATGTAAAATGTCCTCGCGTTCAACTTTTAATAAATGTAGCAAGATATTATAACTCGGAATTTCATCACTTTTATCACTCCAGTGTTAAGACAGTGCATCACAGCACGCCTAACTCAGCTGCCGTAGAACATCTGCGTTCGTGTGTGTGTGCGCGCTCACGCCATCAATGAGAGTAAATAGGGAAGAATAATATCAGTTTACCACTCCGGTTTACGATACCAAGTGGCAAGTCGCTTCGAGTCATCAGCTCGCGGCATTTCTGTGCACCTCCAGTATGCTGGAGTTGTGTGCAGTGCGCTCGTTCTCGAGTGATTACTCGAAATTCTCCGCGGTGATGACGGAGCACAAAGCGACAAAGTTTCTTGTTAATAACGGAAGGTTGGTCCCATTGTAAGATTCCAGTAGATGTCAGAAGGTCAAAATTCAAAGTTAATAAACATTTCATCATCCCATTTTTATTCTCGAACAAATTCAATTAATATTATTCGATTCTTCTTAAACAAAATATTCAATAGCACTCGTTCATCTTCTTATAACAAAACAGTTAACCCCACTCACTTTTGCATTTATGATATTTAAAATTTAACTTCAAAACATCTTTGCAGACATTAACTAATTTACATAAACATATTATTAATCATTATTTCAATTTATTTTTATCACACACACGCGTGTATTCTCCGCGGTGGTGGTAGGATTTTTGTTAAAGAAAATTAAGTTCGATTTTGATTTTCCTTACTTATGTTGTCACCTGACCTCCAATTGGCGGTCGTCTGACTACGCCACATCTCTCCACCAACCAGCGATGGCGAAACGAGAGACAATTAGTACATTTTCTTTCGTGCATTTGTTTAATAAACCTTAAGTACTTGCTACCCTCTAGGGAATAAATGAATAATAACAAACAAAATTATAATACTGAATATTGCCAAGAAACAAATGAAATATATTTACACATGATCTCTATGTTAATAAACTGTTAAAATAACCATAGATTATAATGTAATTTGTTTAACTCCTTTAATAAAACTGAATTTGGAAATTATATTAAATGAATTGGCAACGTAAGCAAATACTCTGTAATCATATATAATTATAATATCTGTGACTAACGGTAAATATAACCCTTGAAAATCCGCAACGTTACACTGTTAGGACGTAATTGAGATTTGTGCACAATGCTTATCTTTAAAGCCATTTCAAAATGGTCGGAAAACGGCATTTTAATGCAGGTTTTATATAATTATCTATTAATTTTCTAACAATGTTGAATGCTAGGACTATTTATAAACACTTTACCTTCTTTACTGTTCGATCTGAAATGATCCACGTGCTATAATGTCCTCCGAGTCCTGATGGACTGCATCACTGATTTGACTGGCATGTGATGCACACTCTTAACACCACTTATAATCTGTTATACCTAACAGCTAAGATCCCTAGGATTACTTCAAAGTGCCTTGCAAAATTAATAAATAGCTCAGTTACGCCCTGTTGCAAGTTGAAATATTGGCGTTTCAACCCTGGGATTACGGAGTGAAGCGAGTAGAGGCACGTGTGCGCGGTCAGAAATTATCACACGTACGAACACGGGATTTCTGTGGGCAATACTATCGACCGATGGCGATCACGCAAACATCTGATAGCTGTTAGCTTCACGTGCAGTAGAACAACGCAAGATATTCTCATGTTGAACACTGTGTGAGCTACTACAAAGTGTAAACATGTTTCTTTCAGACCGAAAATCCTTTGTGTTGCTACGGCTGGAAAAAAAGAATTATAGTACAAGTTAAGGAAATAATTTGTTCTATTTCACGAGCTCGTCACCGCTTCAGTTCGGAAGACAATCGGAAGTGTTCATTACCCATACAGGTCTACCTAAGTATCTTGAGATTTTTACCAAGGGATAATTACGTTTTACAGAACTGCGAATTCTATATGTTCACTTTTAGTTCAAATTGTTTTTTAAAGAAACGCTATACGGCGACAGTTGCGAGCCAGCATTTTTCTTTCTTTCGAGACTGCTGACATGGCGCTGAATACAAAGAAACGAATTGAAGTTCATTCCTGGTTACGAACTAGTGCATGTATTAGTTACAAGAAAAAAAATGGCTTGATAAACACATTTGGCATTTCCTTGAGAGATATCGCGCGGCTCTCTTTGAGTCAACAATCGCAGCGCTTTAATGTAGTCAAATAGTGAATTATAACTCAGCTTGGCAAGTGTTGGAGTTTTCTCTGTAGGGCGTTGGCGTCACTTTCATGTTTCGCGAAAAAATATCTATCCTGTAAGGTAATACAAAAGAAAATTTGTTATGTTGTGAAGCGTGCTAATGTACAAATTTGCATCTCTATAACACATGTTTTCTGCATCAGGGATCTGCATCTATATAAAACATATTCTCTGCATAAGGGATTTATGGGAGATGAGATTCCTGGGCTATTGTGGGTGCCTATGAAACATAATGTCTATAAGCTCGCCTGGAAAAGGAGTGGTCGATCTGATGGGTTTCTTTCTGCTGCAAAAATTATTATATTGTAAAATAAAATTTTTGTAGAACTATCAATGGGAATGCATTTTACGGCGCAGACGATGAATCTGTCCGGTGAGTGAAATTTAAGAGGCTCTTTTATTTTGAACCCATCAGTGATCCATCTAGGGAGTTATACTTTACAAGTTAACACCGCAGGTATATGCCAGTACATACGAATATTATATAGTTTCACATTATTTATAGTTGTTATATTTATGTGCAGCAATATGTATCTCTTTCCCCAAAACTAAGAAAAAAAATCAACAGAATTAGTTATGGTTTAAACAAAAAAAAATTGCAATAGGTCCCAAAAAGCAAAATAAGTTGGTAACGTAGTATATGGTTTTAACGGATTTCACTTTCCCTAGAACAACAAAATCTTTATGTGAAAACAGTGTGTGAGCGCCTGTCTTTACTTTTTTTTTTGGCTAACCTGCAACATTCCATTCCACTTTTTAGTCTTTTTTTCTTAGGTTTTCATGTACTGATTTTTAATGTTTCTGCGGAAAACTGAATTTTTTTAACATTTTTTTTCTAAAGGTTATAGCTTAATGAATTCTGCACACTACTTTCTTAATCAATTTTATCCTCTATTTACGATGTGCTTGTACTGTTAGTTTAAATATTCATTCAAAATTTTCCTGTTATAATTTCAATTTTTATAAGATTCTGTTATAAATAATAATCCTAATATATGGATTTACTTGGCCACTGTTAAATTATTTTGCTCACAAGACACTTTAGGTATAAACGATTTAAGAAAAGCATATAGTTAATATACAGGAATCTATTTTTAAAATATGTGTTCTTCCTGAATGCAAACCGATCAAAATGTTTTCAAATTTATATATCTAACTTTTGTTTAATACGCGCAGGTGACGAAAAATGCAAAGCTATTCATTCCTTGTAAACTTGAATCGAGGATATTCTGTTGAAAGCTTTGAGAAGAACTTAAAGGAGAATTGTAACTTGTACCATTGTTGATTGTATTGGCGTAAGGCCAAATATCAGGTTCAGCGAAAGAATAGGAACGATAAATTCCTTGGCATTTAATCCCACATTCCACAGATAGTATTCAGTTGTGCAGTAATAGGTATAAAGATCTGCAATATAATGAAGGAAAATGAATCGATTTCAGCCTAGTTTCTAAACAAATTCATGCCTGTGCGATCACGATGCTGTCTTCTACTTATGTTTCTGCCTTTATAATTGCTTTTGAAGTATTCGACACATTTGACGTAGTTTTGTACTCAGATTTTAGAGAGTACATCACATCATATTTTGGTTAAATATTTTTTTCACATTAAAATAGTTATTACCTAGTAAGTGTACACGCCATGTATGGGACCAATAAATTAACAGCTACCCAAGCCAAGGAAAAAAAAATCTGTATTTCAGGAACTTTTCAACCAAATGTGAACTGTAAACACACGTAATGCTGCCGAGTGCACTCAGTACATTTACCATTCTCGAATGTACGAAAGGTTATTTACAAATCTCGCTACTTATAACATGCCTAATAACATGTACGTGGTACCAAACAGGATAATTGAAATTGAGATGTTTTTTCCGTGGCCATATTATAACTTAAAAGTACCATGATATACAAGGACACGTCATTAACATTTGATACCTGTCATCAAAAATTTAATAAGAATATTTTGTAAAATACAATTTACATCCAAAAGATTGAATTTCTCTTAAAAATTGTATTTGGAACAGTTTATGTGTATCTTTAATTATCCACATTTTAACTGAATTTCTAACTTTGATGATGAGATATTTTTAATAGTAAGTATATCAATTTATATTCATATTTAGAATAAAATTCGATAAAAAAATATTAAAAGAACAAAATTTTACATTAAAAAAAATTGTTTAATTTTTATTTAATTTATTTTTTACCTTGCGTTACGTATTCTTCTTATCTATACGGAGATAACAGGAGGACTAAGTCAGTTCCCAAGCTGACACACATTGGTTTTACACCGTGGGAATAGTTTCATACACAGAGATGTGTTAAAATTTCATTTTAATACCTGGCGTACCTAAAATATTTCGTAGAAAACAGTTTAAAAACCTGAAGCTATAACGGAAATACGAAAAACATTTATAACAATGCTGATTAAGTTTAAAGTATGTTTTGTAGCTTTTGTATTGTAATCGAAAATTTCCCGAGATGGCTGAGGAATTCTATTGATACATTCTTATCAGTGGACGAGTATGATATAATTAATGTTGAATAACGAATAAAGTCGGGTGTAATCCGACTCATCTAGGGTTAACGAACTGCATTTAAGTTCGAAGAGCCGTTCATATAGTTAGATAATAAAATTAAAGGAAGGTCGTTGTGATTGGGTGGAAGCAGTTATTGCGACGATGGTAGTGGAAGCTTGGCGCATCGTAATGGTGGACGCAGAAGTAAGTCAGAGGTGCGCAAGGCACAGCAGAAGAAGACTTTAGTGAGGAGTGTAAAATGGCCTTGAAAAATGCCCTTCGTGCCGCAAATTACATTTGGGCCGGTTCTCAGGTCAGCGCCTGCTTTACGAGTCGCGCGCGAAAGTAGCGGCGTCTCGCCCAATCCCCAGTCGTGGTCGTGCCACTGCCCGTCTACAGGGTGTCGCAGAAAGTGACCACGCTGCTTATAACCATCTTGTATTAATAGAGACCGAAAAAAAATCGCGAGTTCAATGACCTGCAGGCTAGACTCTACAGTCTTATGTACAAATATGCCGACATCAACTGCACATTGGTTGCTTGCTGTCACAGTGGAAGGCGACGATTGGGCCAGCATTCTATAGGAATTGTCAAATACGGCGTGGGCCACTGGATCAAGTTATATAAACGCACGTGTTTTGAATTCTAGTTTGTCGTAAAATGAATCCGCGAATTCTTCAGGTCTCTATGTATTACCCCTTCCAGTCGCAGTGTCCTCTGTCTGGAACGTTGCATATGGAGTGGCTTGAATGGTCTGCACTGTACACAGCAGAACATACCGTCCAATGAGAAAGCTTCCCTACGTGTGGAAGACATCATTCGCTGCTGAGACTATGTTCCCTAGCCACATAAACCGCTGCTGCCAGTAACGTAAAGCGTGGATAGATTTCTATTGGTGCCGATGTATGACAAGACGTCGTGTCGATATCAGGACAGTTCCGCCTACCTAAAGTTCTTTCCCACTTTCGATGCCGAGAAGCGCGGGAGCGATAAGGGCTACACTTCTAACGCGCATCGAGTGATCCATCGTCCCTAAGCGCGAGGCTTCGAACTGGCGTGCAGTGGTCTCGTTGTGCTACGTGTACCCGGGGAACATTCAGCGGTGATCCTTCCATTTTATTGGTGGAAATTCTGTGGCGATTTTCAGCGCAGGGCCCTTTATGTATTTCTGGATGCAACTGACGCGTTTTTTTAAGGTACAGTGCTTTGAAGGGGGGAAAAAAACGTTTTTAGCGATGTCGGAGTGCTCTGAAATTGTGTTCTTAAAGTGCATGATGTCTTGAAAGCACCCGATGGTCTTCTTCTGAAGTGCGTGTTCTGTTCTTGGAAGTACGTTTAATAGTTTCGTGGGAAAACGTGTACTTCGAACACTTTGCAACGCGGTTCAAGCACCAGGTAGGCAGGAGCCTTAAGTGCTTGTTGTTTCTCTGGAGGCTGAATTGCGTAAACTATTTGTACACTTTTCGGTTACACTATACGTTCTAAACTTCATTGTGACTGTGTGTATATATACATGTGTACATAGGCTACATACATACGTACATTCTTACACAAATGCACACACAAAAATACAAATACGCACTTCATTCACATAAACACACACAAACCTACACCTGTACACTCGCGGTGATACACGTGTGTGGATCCATGCATACTGGTTTTGATTGTTTTCTTTCTAGATCCTATAACGATTTCCCGACAAATTTGCAGATTATGGCGAAGAACATAGGTCATTTACCAGCGAATTACATTAATAGGTACTGGAACGGCGGTCATATTTTAATAAAAATGTTAATGACCCATTTATAATTATTTGGATTTTGGAGCCAGTTATTAATGACCAAGTTAAGTTTGCTGGCACTTTAGATACGCAGACTGCAAGTTGTTCAAATAAAGCTAAAAATGACGAAGAGTAGGATATTTAATTCTAACTCGGTTATTAAAAATTAACGTAGCCAGTATTATTTTTAATTGACTTGACATTCTTTTGCGCTACGTTGCTTGAGAGGTTTCAGAAGTTTTCAGTCATATTCGTTCTTTTGGCTGTTGAATTATTACCGGGCATGAAATCAGTACTTCCACACATCTAATCCCACAAGAAAATGTACCGTTATTTTTACGTATTTCGAATATGGAGGCCAGATGCATTTGCGATTATTTTAAAACTAAATGTCCGAAATACCATGTCGTCAAGTACAACCACTGGTATTTAGTCCGCTTACGCTATTTTCCCATCTTGTTGGAACCGAGTTTTGTGGCTACAGCCTATAGTCTGTTCACGGTAGAGTGGGTACTTTTGAGTCCCTAGTTTCTATTTTGTTTCAGTCATATTTTGTCCTTTAACCACTTTTTTAAAAAATAAGTATTGCCATGTAAGTAATAAACACATTGCGTAGATTATACCGCACTCGGAAGTTAACGTCTAAGGCTAAAGCAAAATATGTTTATTGACTACTATTCCAAATGAGAGGGCTTTCAAAAGTGCTCACTTTACCTTGAATATCCTATAGCTGTGCCGATAATCTTGGAAATATCTCGCCCCAAAACGCAGAAAGAAGCAGTATAACTCTACAGTGAGTAAGTAGGTGTTTGTAAACTTTTCTGGGCTACATATATGGAAAAGAGCAATACTTCAGGACATTCAAAATAAAAAAACTCTTATATACAAAGTGGATCACCCGACATAAAGTAGGGTGATCCTGGGCGGTTTGAACATCCTTCACCTGAGACCAGGAAATACTTACAAAATGTAATATAGCTGACTGTCGGGGCAGACAGTGCCCGTTGAGAATGTCGCCTACCTGGTGCGTGACCTGCGTTGCAGCATACCTAAAAAAAAACGCTGTTTCTTGACGAAACTATCAAACGTCTCCCCAGTGTGTTTATTGGAGAAAGAAAACACACGTCGGTAGAGGACGGAATGGTACGTTCATGATATCACGCATGTTATACACTGAAGAGCCAGAAAAACTGATACACCTGCATAATATCATGTAGGGCCCCCCGAGCACGCAGAAGTGCCGCAAGACGACGTGGCATGGACTCGAAGGTATGCAGGAGGTAATTCACACCATGAATCCTGCCGAGCAGTCCACAAATCCAATCCACGCCAATTTGAGAAAGGGTTGCACGTCTGTCACGTTTAATGATTCTCGTCAGTCGTTTGTCCCGTTCTTTCACGATCTTTTTTCCGGCCGCAGCGATGTCGAAGATGTGATGTTTTACCGGATTCCCGATATTCACGGCACACTCGTGAAATGGTCGTACGCGTACATCCAAATGTTATCGCTACCTCGGAGATGCTATGCCCCATCTCTCGTGCGCCGACTATAACACCACATTCAAACGCACTTAAATCTTGAAAAACTGCAATTGTATCAGCAGTAACCGATCTAGCTGCCAACCGCATCGAGTTACTCTGATTGGTTCCATACCTCTTTTATTTGCATACGCACGCCTATACCAAGTTTTTTTGGCTCTTCAGTGTAAATATTATTTTGTAGCCCTCCAACATAGTTGAAAACTGCTTTTTCGGACTGTTTAAAATACGCAATCCAGACACGAGCGAAACTACAATAGGAGGCTGCAGTGAACCTTCCGCCAGACTTTCCACCAATGAAATTGCAGGTGTCTCAGCTGAAAGTCCCATAGGTACAGGTAGCACGTCGAGAATACTGGATGACGATTCAGATCCTTGCGCGTAGTAGCGATGGCCGCACTTGATGCACAAGGTGGTTTCGCCCTTATCGCTACCGCGCTCGCAGGCTCAAAAGTGAAAACAGATCGCGGTAGACACGGCTTTAAACGCATATCGAGTGGGGGGCGAAGCTTTGCCTCCTACAAAAGTCACACCGAATTGCATCGAGAGAGGTTACGTGTTGTGGAATGACATCTCATCGATCTCATCTGCAGCACTGTAGTCTATTTGCGGTTTCTTCACACTTTTTAAATCAAACCTTTGAAAAATCACCCCATGGGTGACGCATTTGTTTGCTTCTTAAATTTATCATGAATCAAAAACGTTTTATACTTCTGTTAACATAAAAGTATCTTAATATTGAATAAATCAAACTATTACTTATATTTTATCTACAAATCATAATATTTTAATTGTAATTAATATTAATAAAAACAGGGAGAAAATGGGTGTGTTGGTAATTCCTACTAAGAAATAGTTCTCATGCATAATATTCTTGAAGTGAGTGCGCACAAATGCCTTCGGTGTAATTTTCTATACACGGTTAAGCTTTGTTTGCACGAGGCGGAGGAATATCCAAGAAGTAGAACTTTTGCGGGACTTCAGAAAAGTTGGAAGTAACCGTGAATGGACTGCAGCTCAAGATTTCCTGTTCTTTACATGTTTATGTTACATTATATTCCACTAAGTAGTGTTACGCAACTAAAACTGGTGATGACAGTTCCGTTTAATATTCACTTCTGAACATCTTTATGAATAATATTCTGATGTTCCACGTTGGTGCACTTTTCACTAGTCAACTGCTGAAAGTATATAAATAAACATAATAATTACTCACTCTGGTGACATTCTCAGAAACATACTGTCTCTCATGTCACATACAATCAATTTTAAGGCGATTGGTATAAAAAAAATATTGTAATGAGTATTTGCACCACATAGTGTTCAACGTTGGGACAATATAAGTAATTATTCTTTCATAGCAAAAATATTTGGGCATAGTTTTTGTATAAATACATGTCAAATTCACAATTTTACTGTTCAGGAAATCTACAAATAATGGAACCTAACTTACTTGCAGAAATCAGATAATTCGCACAGAAAAAAGGTGCCAAGAGTCACTGCAACACATATATAAAATAGCACAAGAAAATGTTTTGCAGTGAAAAAAATTCTGAAAATAAGGGAATTCTTGCATATTTTTTATTTGTGGCTGCCCCTGAACTTTTGTACAATCATTTTTGCAAATCATACCTAATAATTAATTAAGACATGACTTTTTCAGTTTCCCTTGTTAACTTTTCTGTAAATAGTTTGGTTAATTTTATGTATACATTACAGAGCCGTACAAATTTGACTTTGAGATGCCATTTTGCAAAAACCACGTGATGTTAAAAATATTTTATCAGATAAAAAAGTATTCACATATAATATCTACATGTTAAACAGTATGTGGAAAAAATGTTAAATAACAAATTTCTTCGTAGCCAAGGAGTTAACAATTTCTGCGACACTCTGTACAAATCGCCTAACGCTCTCATTCTCCCGTCATACCTGGGGTAAAAAATGATCCCGTTCCTGTTTAAAGTGTTTTTATGGCAATGAATTGGCAGACCCCGTAACTCCGTTCATTTTTGAAAACAAACCTTCTCTGGGAATAATAACTTGTGTCACGATTCCTCTGTATTTTTAAAACCCTCGAAATGTTTTTTTACCGCGATGTTCGTAAGCCGACTCCAAGTCTGTCGGAATGATTAGCCGCCCCTGTCAGCGACATATATGTGTTATAGTGAGAGCCAAATGTTTTTTCGCGAAATGATTCTACGACTAGTTTCACTCCGAAACACGTTAGTTCAGAACCAATATCACGGTAGGATGATTTTAACCCGTACGCGTCTTAAGTGTCTGCCAGCCAATCACGGACGTCCAGTGCCAGGGTACCTTTATTTCGATTGGCCCAGTCGAGCAGAAAATGTCTTCTCGCACAGACACGCGGCCAATAGCCTAATGAAATTAGCAGACATGCGTGTGAAAAGTTTAAGTATAGTCTACGCATAAATATTTTCGCAAAAAACAGGTGGCCCTGGTTATATAGTCAATTCACGGTTACTTCCAACATTTATGAAACATTTTACAGTACTACTTCCGTGATATTCCTCCACCTCACGCAAAAAAAGCTTTGCTATGTTAAGCAACATAAAGATTAACTATGCTAACTATGTTAAGTGTAGAAAATTACACCAAAGGGACAGCGCACCGCATTTATGCGCACACAGTGTAATAATATGTTACACAAGAACAATTTCTTACCAGGCATTACCAACACACTTATTTTCCCCATGTTTTTTTTCATTTTAACTATAAATATGAGCAGTGATATTTCGCGAAAAGATTTCGAGACAAGATACAGTCCAAAGCACTGTAGGGATTGGTTAAAAAATGTTTCGGCGCGTTTTAACAGTTTGCGCATNAATATGAGCAGTGATATTTCGCGAAAAGATTTCGAGACAAGATACAGTCCAAAGCACTGTAGGGATTGGTTAAAAAAATGTTTTGGCGCGTTTTAACCGTTTGCGCACGAATCACGAAGGTTCTGTGTAGGAGTTACTTAGTCCTGAGTGGCTTGGTCAAAGACGGACACGGCACCAGCAGCCAGTGGAGGTATAACAACAGCTGAGGTGTGTATAAAGTATTGAAGTCTACTTTGTGCTCCGATTTTTACGCGAAAAGTCACTCGCCCTAACTATGAATGAAACATTATAATTTATATAAAAAATACAAGTAAAATTTAAATTCGACCAAAAATAAAGCACTTTTATTGTTTTTTTATAACACAAGCATAAAATGCGTGTGACATAATTCGGAGACAACCAAACACGTAATACTCAGAGCTGAGGCAAGGCGCGAGAGAGTAGAGTGTGTGTCTCTGACACGCGTAGTCGCCTCTTCCAATGACTCTCTGACGGCCCGTTAAACAACTGCAGGCGTTCAACATCACGCCGACACTTTTGATTTACTGGCGATGAGCGCGATTGCATTGAAATCGCGAGTGTCTCCACTGGGAATCGAAGCCGAATTGCTGATGTGGGATGTCGTTGCCTCAGCCACTGGAAGTTTGGGCTGGAAAACTAGATCTCGCCGGAGTTATCAAAGACTCGCAGTCCTGGCCCCATGGCAACGCTGCTTGGGAAATGAGCTGTGACCAAATCGTTTGCTATTACGGGTAACCAGTTTTACGTTTTTCTATAAACATATATGTTACAAAAAATGGTTTAATGCATTTCTACACAGTTCTGAACCCACTGACGCACTCCGCTTTTATGCCTGAATACTAAGTGGATAGGGTGGGCTCAGCTTATCAACGAAACCGTCATTATTTAAAAAAAAACACGCCCATAAATGTAAATATTAGCCAGTACTAGAACCAGGAATTTGTGTGATAATGGTGTTGTCTGAATACCTTGGGGCATAATTACTTGAAATCACTTCTCTTTAGCAATATTCAGGGATTTTTTAGTGTTCCTAGTCTTCTAGGTGACAATGCCTTAACAGAACACGTGTTGTGATGGAAAGGCGATCATTCAGTAACCCAGAACTCTATGTAAGTAGTCAGGAATCTACTTTGCTAATGAAGTATCATCGTGCATTTTTACCTCTTGTGCATAACAGAGCAACGTAAAATCGAATAAAATATGCCTATAGTTCTGTACTTAAAAGGACGTTATCTACCGCCTTTGTGGATGCAATAACCGCGGAGAGAAAAGAATCTGTCACGCACTTTGTTCTAATTGCTCGCCGGACGAACTGAAAATTCCCAGCACTTTTAAATATCTAAGCAATTAAGTAAAAAGTTAAACTCAAAACGTTTTGGGAGTTTTTCCGTCAGCGATGCAAATTTTGGGAGAGAAGTTAACAAAGGTAAAATTATTTCGAAACAATACATCACAACTAAAAACCAAATTGAAATATTATAATACAAATGTACTATTTATATAAAAAAGGCGACAAAATTAATTTTAACCAAAAAATAATTATACAGAAATGAAAATGATATATTTACGCAAAAAATGGATGAAAAATGAATATCAACTAAAAAAATTTATAAAAACTAAAAAAAAAGACAAAAAACGCAACCCAACCAATTTCTGAGTTTATTTCACGCATACCATTAAAAAAATTAATATATACAAAAATATGTAATTCAATAGTGTTTGATATTGTGGCAAGAGGAACATTGTTCCCAAATTTACTCTAAAGCTCTCTTCCACATTACGCAGTTAATAAATTATGGAATTTAAGCCATCGAAACTGGTAATGTTTTCACATGTTTAGATATTTGTAGTTCACAAATTTTTTCTTTAATTGCCAAATTTATGCTAACTAACCCTATAAGTTTTTACCTGGCGGGCCAGGGGCGTAGACAGTAGATAAGGGGATGGGGAGGTAAGGGATCAGGATTCTAATTTCCCCCTCCCGAACCCTCTAAATATGACGGGCACATAAAAAAAATAATTATGGGTAAGATCAGAAACTAGGTAAATAAAACGGTATAATGAAACAGTAAAAATAAGTAATATAAAATATACAATATTTAAAAAAAAGGTGTCCAAATCTTCTGTTGTTCAACTGAAAAATGTATGGGCGCTGTTTTACTACCCCCACCCCCTTCTGTCTGCACCCTTGCTAGCAGCCAACAGCACCGTGTACTGTAAGCGTTTCGTACACACTCGACGTCTCTCTCCGTGAATTGTGCCCTGCTTTTCTCCTCCTCGCCTCTCAAGAGCACTCTTGCCTGCGCCTGCCTCGTGAAGGGGCAGTTTGCTAGGCCCAACAAGCCAGCCGAGCTCTATCCTCGCACGACTTGTTGAGAGCAGGTCCTCGGCGAGACAAGCTGCGGAGATTACCGCACGGCCAGGATCTGCGAGGAGGTTGTGTTCCTTCACTCTCCTAGCTCCTAGCTTCTCTTGCCGCATTTATTGTTGGTACCTTTATTCGTGATTCCGCTGCACGGTGTAAACGTGTGAACATTTTATTGAAAGTTAGCGTGTGTTTGTGTGTGGGTCCATAGCCCACTTTGGAAGTTGCTTATTATTTTACAACAAATATATAAAAGAATTTTAACACTTTTATATTACCCTTTTTTTTTTTGTAGGACAACCACTTGCTTCCGTGAATGGCCACTGTCGCCATGCAAGTGGCTTAATGTTGCTCATTCTTCATAAATTGGCCCCACAGTGCATATGAGCAACGTAATGACGATCTTATAAAATATAGGCTATTCGCGGTAAAGCGAGAATTTTTTGAAACACCTCTCATTTGGAATAATAGTCAATAAATATATTTTATTGCAGCCTTAGAAGTTAACTTTTGAGTCCGGTGAAATGTATACACTGTGTTTATTACTTGCATGGCAATATTTATTTTAAAAAGTGGTGGAAAGATAAAAAATGACTGATAGGAAAAAGTAACTCGAGCATCAAAAGTACTCACTTTACCCTAAACAGCCTATATGAACCATATATTTTTATTCGTTTCCTTTTAAAGCTGAGGAGGAATGTGGTGATGTAAAAGACCAACTACTCGCATACCACCTAGGCGAGCTGGGCTCTATTCCCGGCAGGGTTGACGTGGCGGGCATTACCGTTGGCTGGCGGGTTTTCTCGGGGCACTTCCAATCCTCTCACCCTTAGGAATATTGGAAAATTTATAAACGTTATGAAAATAAATCTTCACTAACTAATAGTTATATATATACATATATACATATGTGGAATAAGTAACTTTCACTTAATAATTTAAACAAAACTCCACATTCAACAGCCGGCAATTATTGCACTGCAGCCAATTTGCGAACATTCTATGTTGTTCTTAGTTTCATTTTCCTTCATTTAGACCTGAATGTAGGCGGTAGCATCCAAAATGTAAGAAGGCAATTTATTCCGGAATCGCAGTATTGTTTATTTTTTTAATTTTATTTGTTAAAATTTTTTTTTCTCATATTGCCTTTCGTCCTCCTTCCTTCCAAATTTACCCTAACCCTAATCTCATCTACGAAACTTCTCCACGCCACATTGTCTTTTTCACACTGGTATCTTTCCCAAGTGTTTTCGTGCAGTTAGTATGTTCCTTGCGTCTCCATATTTGAAACATCCTGGAACCATTGAGGTGACTGAATCTTGACGTGCTGACGGCATCGCTCAAGGTCGAGGAAGAAAGAGCTCTTGTTAGTTAGCAGGACAGTTAATGTAGTTCTTATTGCATGAGGTATTACTAGCCTGAGACCCGATCTAGAGAAGATCTGGTTAACAATGTTCCTGCTGATACTGTACTGTCCGACGCCAAAATGCTGTGCTATCCTATCCCTGCATCTCTGTTTGCTCGGAGGACCACTGTTTCGAGATATCAGTCGAGCAAAGGAAGCTATTCGGTTCCTTACGTAGGGACAACCGCTAAACAATACCTAGGGCCAGTGACTTTTCGCGTAAAAATCGGAGCACACAGTACACTTCAATACTATATACACACCTCAGCTGTTGTTATACCTCCATTGGCTGCTGGTGCCGTGTCCGTCTTTGACCAAGCCACTCAGGACTAGGTAACTCCGACCCTGAACCTTCGTGATTCGTGCACAAACGGTTAACACGGGCCTGAACATTTTTTAGCCAATCAAAGAAGCTGGACGACCCTACAGTGCTTTGGGACTCTATCTTGTCTCGAAATCTTTTCGCGATATATCACTGCCCCCTAACAATACCTGATCGTTTATGGGCACAACCTGCAAAGGGCCCCGACAGCAATGGACTTAGGTACATTCATTCAAATCAGGCACATCCAGTTAATACAAAGTTTGCCCGACACAAATCCCAAGGCTCCCGCAGTTGAGCGCATTGAGTGCCCTCCCACATTGTCACTGAGACTTTGCACTCAGATACACCCGTGGTCCAGCCGAAGTGCTGTCCTCATGTTTAGCGTATGTCCAGGACAGCATCGGAACTGTGTAGCCGCTCGTCCGGTGGGGAACTCTGAAGGTCTTTCCCAGCATGTGGAGATTCAATCACTGCTCTGAGGACAAAAAAAACTGCACTATTTTCGATCTGCATACTTCTTACCCAGGTTCTCGTAATAGAGATTTTCTCCATTGGTAATCATTTATGGATTAAAATATAAATTATTAGCTTCTGGGTATTTATTCAATTCCATGACCATGCACCACGTGAGGTGGTCCAGAGGTAAACCTTCGAACTTGCATTGGGAAAGACCTGGGTTTAAAACTCGGACCGGCCATCCTGGTTTCCGTTTTTCATCGTTTCTTGAAAGGGGCCGCGGTGGCTGAACGGCGAGACTGCTCGCCTCCCACCAAGGCGAACCAAGTCCAATCCTCGGCCGGGTCACTCTGGATTTTCGCATGTGGCAATCTTGCCGGACGATGCCGCTTGTTGGCGGGTTTTCTCGGGGATCTTCCGTTTCCCCAGCCCTTGCATTCCGGCACTGCTCCATTCTCACCTCATTTCACTCTCATCGGCTCTCAAGATCTCGTTGTTAAGAGCCGCCCATATCTCTCAACTCAACTCGACTCGTTTCTTGAAATCACTCCATACGCTAGGATGGTTCCCTTCTACAAGCTATGGCCGATTCCTTTGCCATTACTGCTTCGCTGAGCAACTTGCTGCCTCTCTAATGAGCTCGCTGTCGACGAGACTTTATGCCCTAACTCCCTAATCACCTACCATTATCATGTAGTGGACAAAAGCATTGGTTTCTTCTTTGTAGACTGTTCGTGGTTGGCTGATCACTTTTGAAAGCCCTGTATAGTATCAACTTTTCTTCTCATTTGGCATCTTAGCATCGCCACGGAACTGCTCGCATTATTCATGCCCCATCGAAATGACGCTCGGTAAAGTTTGTTCACGGTAAACTTAGCACTTTTGAAAGCCCTGTCGAAGTTCTACTTGTATGCACGTTGCGTGTTCTTCCACCATATATGAAATTAACATCGCCGTGCGTATCGTGTGTCGGCCAAGTGAAACTAACACATTATTAGAAAAGTAAATATTTTACTAAATTTTTTAATTCTTACACTTATGAGTATTAAAAAACGCAGAAAGCTAACTACATAAATACTGTATTCACAAATGTTTACATAACTCTCTCAATTCAACGTTAAGACACAGAACAACTTACTCTCCGTTGTTACCAACTTTACTGGCCGCACACCAGTCAACGTGCCCGTGAAGATAGCGGCAGTGACATTTTTTAAAGGTTTATTTAGAAAGTGCTCAAATGACCCTGAACATCCTATATAGTTCTGTTGACGATCAATATTGTTAAATTCAGTGCACACAAATACAGCGCGTTGTCCCTCTGGCGTAATTTTCAAGACTTGGTTAAGGTGGCCGCCTGGTTGCAGGAATTTTCCACACGTCTGATGTCTAAAAGCGTGGGAGCGCTGAGGGCGACGGAGACAAGCGCATCAACTCTCTCATCGCCTCTACGCGCAAATCACTGAACCGGCGTGCAGTCTTGAGATCGATAACGCGAGGTTTTTAATGCACGTCCCTATTCCTTTTTTAATGTTTTGTACCGGAATGTTCATACCTAGAAATGACCGTGTAAACGCCCGTTTGAGCCTTTTGCTCTATCACAAAAACATGTTTCAGAGAGAAATGGAGGAACTGAAGAACGTACACAGACGCGTAACGTTTCTAAGATGCTGTTCGCAAGCAGGCCTCACTCAGACACGTTGGACGGTTTTTCTTCTTCTGCTGGAGCTCTGCACGCCGCTCGGCGGCCGACCCTGGCGGGCCACCTTCTAAGTCCGCACGAGGTGAAGGAACATGCAGAAAGCAGGACTCCAGCACGGACTGGACTCCGTAGTGTCGGCGATGCGTGGAGGGTGGAGGGTGACCCCGGGGAGTGTTTGCGCGGGGTGCACGACGGACGCCCTCCAGGGCAGGCGGAGGCTGCGAAGCTGCGTGTGACGAGCGCCAATATTTGCCGAGGAGCGGGGTGTCGCTGCTGCGAGCGCGAACCTGCTTGCACCCGCCGCTCTGCAAATATNGCGAATATGGCGGACCTGGTCCCGGGGCCTCGGCGCGGGGCTGACGGTAGCGTCCACTCGGCACAGCAGGTTCTTTCTTGGGCTGCTGCCTGGTCGAGGATTTGGTAAAGGGAAAAACACGTTAATGAAATTGGGTTTACCGAAGCCAGTTTTGAAGATGTTAACTTGAAACGGAAATCTAAGAGTGAGAAATTATACTCTCGAGCTCTGTATCAAGACAAATATAACAATATGTTTTTTCAGTATTTTTTTTATTTAATTGTTAAGTTTTCTGAACTTTCCAGGAAACAGGCAATGCATTAATGTTACAAAACGCTTAGACTGCAAAGAAGCACGTATTTCAAGCTCAAAAAAGTCGCTGGTGGTATACATCTATCTCTAACAGGAACGCTAAAAAAAAAAAACCGAATCCCATTAGCATATATTTCCCTACACCAAATTCTCAACTCGGTAACAGCCTTAAGGTTCCCTTCTACCTGCAGTTTTTTTCCGCGTTTGAGGTCAAGAAGAGCGGGGGTGATAAGGGCGACACTACTACGGGCGTCCATTGCGCCATCNTTTTTTTTCCGCGTTTGAGGTCAAGAAGAGCGGGGGTGATAAGGGCGACACTACTACGGGCGTCCATTGCGCCATCGCCGCTAAGCGCAAGACTCTGAACTGGCGTACAGTGTTCGCGTGGCGCTGCGTGTACCTATGGGACTTTAAGAGGCAACCCTATCGTTTTATCAGTGGATAGTCTATAGCACAGTTCGATGCAGGCCCCTATAGTAGTTCCGTATGAATCTGACATAAGAATTTTCAGTTACAGCACTTCGAAGATTCCGCTTTGAGATGCACCGGGGTGCTCCGAGTTGGTGTTTCTAATGTGAATTCTTGAATGTAACCGACACGCATAATATTATGTGTGTGTTATTTTCGTAGATCAGCTCATCGGGTACACTTAAAAAAAACCTGGATTTAAAGCACACTGCAATGCAGTTCAAGAACCAGGTAGGCGGGCGCCTTAAGGTGGAGTATCCTTGCCATCTTGGATTTACGTATTTTCCTCCATAGCTTAATTTTCGGGGTCAATATTAAAAAACCAAGCTAGTCAAGGCATAGGNCTTGGATTTACGTATTTTCCTCCATAGCTTAATTTTCGGGGTCAATATTAAAAAACCAAGCTAGTCAAGGCATAGGAAACATTTTAACTGTTATTTTGAAATCCCACTTATTTTTCTTACATGATTAGTTTAACATCTGTAACCGCAATCAANGGCTGACGGTAGCGTCCACTCGGCACAGCAGGTTCTTTCTTGGGCTGCTGCCTGGTCGAGCATTTGGTAAAGGGAAAAACACGTTAATGAAATTGGGTTTACCGAAGCCAGATTTGAAGATGTTAACTTGAAACGGAAATCTAAGCGTGATAAATTATACTCTCAAGCTCTGTATCAAGACAAATATAACAATATGTTTTTCAGTATTTTTTTATTTAATTGTTAAATTTTCTGAACTTTCTAGGAAACAGGCAATACATAAATGTTACAAAAGGCTTAGACTGCAAAGAAGCACGTATTTCAAGCTCAAAAAATTCGCTGGTGGTATACATATATCTCTAACAGGAACGCTAAAAAAAAACCGAATCCCATTAGCATATACTTCCCTAAACCAAATTCTCAACTCGGTAACAGCCTTAAGGTTCCCTTCTACCTGCAGTTTTTTTTCCGCGTTTGAGGTCAAGAAGAGCGGGGGTGATAAGGGCGACACTACTACGGGCGTCCATTGCGCCATCGCCGCTAAGCGCAAGACTCTGAACTGGCGTACAGTGTTCGCGTGGCGCTGCGTGTACCTATGGGACTTTAAGAGGCAACCCTATCGTTTTATCAGTGGATAGTCTATAGCACAGTTCGATGCAGGCCCCTATAGTAGTTCCGTATGAATCTGACATAAGAATTTTCAGTTACAGCACTTCGAAGATTCCGCTTTGAGATGCACCGGGGTGCTCCGAGTTGGTGTTTCTAATGTGAATTCTTGAATGTAACCGACACGCATAATATTATGTGTGTGTTATTTTCGTAGATCAGCTCATCGGGTACACTTAAAAAAAACCTGGATTTAAAGCACACTGCAATGCAGTTCAAGAACCAGGTAGGCGGGCGCCTTAAGGTGGAGTATCCTTGCCATCTTGGATTTACGTATTTTCCTCCATAGCTTAATTTTCGGGGTCAATATTAAAAAACCAAGCTAGTCAAGGCATAGGGAACATTTTAACTGTTATTTTGAAATCCCACTTATTTTTCTTACATGATTAGTTTAACATCTGTAACCGCAATCAAACATTACTTAATTATTTAATAATTTCAATCCCACTTGGGAAAATACAGGTCTAATTGAAACCCTACAAATTTCCAAAAATTCGTTAAGTAGTCTTCTATGTCATGTCTAGCTTTGATTATTTATTTCTGGTCATACATTTTCATTACAAAGATTTGTAAGAAAATTCGAAGATGGAGTGTATACTACCCCATTAAGGAAGTATTTATTATCCTTTCAATCTTGTACTTTTTTTACTAGTCTTCTCAATATACTTTATGACCGGACATTAAAAATCAATGCTTGATATGGCATAGACGACAACTTAACAACATTTTTTGAAGTTTGTAAGGTTTCAATGATATTCGTATTTTCCCATGCGGGGCAGACATTATTAAATGACGAGACAACATTTTATACAGTTACGGATGTGAAACTAGTAACGGGAGAAAATGAAGTTGGATTTCGAAATTACTGTTAAGATGGTTCCAGTGCTTTGATAAGCTTGGATTTAAAGTATTGAATCTGCATATCAAGGGTTCCACCCGCCTGGTGCGTGAACTGCGTTGCTGAGTGTTTGAAACCCTGGTTTATCGACGAAACTATTAAACGTGCCTCTCGTGTGTTTATCTGCGAAAATACATCGTATCCCAGACGAGAACGGAATGGCACTTCAAAGTTACCATGCAAGCTGTAAATATTATTTTGCAGCCCTCCAATAAAGTGAAAAACTGCTTTTCAGACTGCCGTATTTTAAAAAAATACTCGCCGGTCCCAATATGCAATAGGAGCCTGTATTGAACTTTGCTACAGACTTTTCATCAATAAAATGATAGGGTTACCTCTGAAATTCCCATTGGTACACGCAGCACTACGAGAACACTGCACGCCAGTTCAGAGCCCTGCGCGTAGCGGCGATGGCGCTTTTGTAGCGCGTGCGAGTGTGACCCTTATAGCGCCGCGCTTCTCGGCCCAAAAAGGAGAAAATTGGTGCATGCTGGCGGGCCCCTTAAGTTACAGAGGAATATACGTGAGTTCAAGATGGTAGGAATACTACCTGCTTAAACCTCTCAGTGAAAGATAATATACACTTTTAGGTGTCGCAACGAACAAATTGTTTGTTTGTAACTTTACTAGTATCAGCACATTATGCACTGTCATATATATATATATATATATATGTGTGTGTGTGTGTGTGTGTGTGTGTGTGTGTGTGTTGTATTCTTGCAAGTGTTTGTAAGACTGCGGAATGGCGTTTCAAAAACTAATAATGTCTCTCACTTGGCGAGGGAATTTTTTATTCTACGCTGTTTTCCAACAATATACGAATAGTTAATATCTGGTTTAGTACGGACCAATTTTCATCCTATCAAAACATTTATCAACTAATTTAAAACTAAAATACAGTTAATTTAAACATTCAAACTTAAACATTTAAAGTAAAACATTTTAATGTCAATATAAAAATTATATTTACATCACATAAAAATTAAATTTCGATGGTACACATTTGAAAATCATTTTACAATATAAATTTAAAGATTAAACTTAAAGACCATAGGGTACACGCCTTTGGTAATTATAAAATCAATTTGTAAACGGAAGTTACAAACGTGAGTATAAGTATTGTTTAAATTCTGCGATAATTAATTGACAACTTTAATTTAAACGATTTATACTAATAAGAAAATTATTATTTATAAATTGAAACACATAAATGACATTAAAAAAAATAATTATAATATATTTTGGTTTTAAATTATTTGATTTTTTAATGGCACGAGAAATGGTACGTACTAAATCAGATATTAACTTCTTATCCGCAGTTCACAATATCTACTCCTTGTGCGTCGTCGTATATACTGTAGAGGTCACAGAATGGAACGGTTAAAGGTTAGTCGTCCATACCTGGCACGATTCGTGATTCACAACAGCACAATCTGTAACCAGGTGACCCGGGTACTACTATTATTAGGAGATCTGGAGAATTCATTGTCAGTTGCGCTGATGCCTGCCATCATCTTGAATAACGATAGCACAGTTTGTTCGCGAACCTTTGCTAACGAGTTGTTCAGCCACATCGGGTATCCATCATGCTGCAAACTGATGAAAGTATTTCGGATCTTATGATCTCGA
The DNA here is from genome assembly GCA_002778355.1 of Clitarchus hookeri. Lineage (NCBI taxonomy): Eukaryota > Metazoa > Arthropoda > Insecta > Phasmatodea > Phasmatidae > Clitarchus > Clitarchus hookeri. The sequence continues at coordinate 904,504 of NQII01000194.1, read as the reverse complement.
AGTCTTCATTTACAGATTAGATTTCTTCTGTTACACGGGAAATATCTGTTAATTTGGGACACGCACGCTAATTAGAAAGAGATAGGCCTGGAAAGAAATCACAGTTATATTTGTACCATAGACTCAGTTATTTTGGGGAGAAATACATAAGTATGGTACTTTTAATGGTATTTATATATTTATTTATTAACAACAATATGTTTCACGTATTCCGAATATGTGTTTGTAAATATGATGCACATGTGCAAGGACCTTATATTAACAAGTAACACGTCCTTGATGAGAAAATTTGGTTAAGCGAATAACATTTACATGTTATTATATTTAAATCATTGATTATCAATATTTTTTAACTACACAACATCTATGATATTAAATTCTCCAAAATAATATAAAGTCACATGAAAACCATCACGGCATTAATTCATTGTAGGTATGTAATACTTATCTAAGTAATCTTCACCCCAAATTTTTNTAGGTATGTAATACTTATCTAAGTAATCTTCACCCCAAATTTTTTTCGCAATGTTGGTTTTTCTATTAAAAAAAAAAAAAACCAATGTAATAAGGTTTTACCTGTTATTAAAACGATAACTAAATAATACGTGCTACAACACGGAATTTGGAAACACCTGCAAAGTTTTCCTATTTATTTTTAATATCCTATATCAACATTCAATACAGTACATCTTAGGTAATTCAGTCCTCTTAAATATGAAAGTTAATGTTTAGGTTGTATATATTGTTTGAGTCTGTATCGAAATTATATAAATTTAAAAACTAACTAAATTTTTTTTTTATATTAAGATGAATATCTGGACAGAATTTATGTACGACGTTGGTTGTTTTTATGATACACCGCATTATTTAAAGAAAATTATTTTTTTTGTTCTGTGTAATGATGCACACATTAAAATAATTTATATCGTACTTCGCAAATGAAAGCTGGAAGTAGTGGAGAAAAATGCTGACCCACTGTGCAGAGATAATATCACCTCATTGAGTTTTCCACTTTGTATAAATACACAAAAAAAAAATAATAACATTAAATCCTCCAGAAAGTTTAATCCCGCTTTTCTATGGGAACCCAGTAATTGCCAGTATAAAGGTTTTGGTATCAATCTTTTTGGGCTATGGCTACAATGATTATTGACTGCACAATATTATTTTACTGAGTAATCTGAAATATAGGAATGCACCTTGTTATTAATTTACTGAGTGAAGTGCAGTTATATATATATATACATACTTTTGTCTTAGAGAGCTTGTTTTGTTTCAAAGTGAGGACAAGCTAGCGAGTGGGACCAGTAGACGGGCAACGAGATCTGTCTCGGCAGGAGCTATCTTCGTGGTTCAACAATGCGCTCCTAGTGTCAGCAAGGCTAGCAGAATGGGCCATTAAAGAAATTTAGAATAACCTTGTGAACAATGCAGCCCCACAAACGTCAGACCGGTGCACGCGTGGAATAAGGGTGGTCTGACACTTCGTAGTGAATTATCACTACGTTTATTACCACCGAAATAAAAGGGCGATGATGCACCGAAGTATGTACACTTTAATTTACATACGAAAATTACACAACAGATAGTTAATTAGGGAAGGTAACACCCATAAAGCCAAGAACTCATTCCACTGACGTAAACTGCCACAAAGAAAAGCAGGTTTCCCAAGTAATGCTGGTACTTTTCACGTGCAAGTTAAATATAATGTGAATGCTCAGCGGGGAAAACCATTTAATTGAGTTTAAAACAGCCTTTAAATCACTCAGAACGATCATGATCAAAGACTAGAAAAGAAGTAACCAACTTTCACCTTCTCCTAACAATGACACATCATCGCCGACATAACTGCCACAATCAAGTCGTAAACAGTGATACATTTTTTAAAATGTCTTTTTCCAACAGATCCGCCATTTCATGTAAACAGAAAATTTGTACAGCTTCTCAAAGTATGTGGGCACAGCCAGGCTCCTAAATGGAGGGATGTCTTAATATAATTAAATTTTTAATAATAATTTCTTCATTTATGTACAAACACCACAAAGAAAATGCTTTCTACCTAATACCTCACAATAAATTGCAAACACTTGCTATTTATAATTAATATGTAGATAATCGTCCATCGCCTCAAAGAAAGTTACGCATTCAAATAATTAAAATCAGTTTCAGTAAGCAGTGTATCAAAACCTATTGAATTATTTTACTAATTACAACTTACCCGGCCACACGTTGCTGTAGCGTAAAATATTTTTGTTCTATTCATTTCTGCGAAATTAATTGAAAGAAATATATGTATTTTCAAAATCTTTAAACAATCGAAAAAAACATTGAGAACAACAAACTGAAATGTTCAAGCAGACAGCTGTCAACAGAGGCGCTTCCTGGCGCGAAAGCATGGTAAAAATGGTCTATCTGCATATTTTTGTACCTTTGCAGGTAATACAGATAAAAAAGAAAGGCGTACAAACACTCGGTGGGAAGGAAAGGAATGTTTATAAAAAACAGAATGAAAATTGATTGATTTTTTCGGGAGTTATACGCGTCCGAACAAACGGACACAACATATATATATATATNTATTTGACAGTTCCAATATTTGCGCCAAAATCCGTATCACATGTTCAAACAGTCCCACCTTCATTCAGTCCAGATTCCACTGGTCCGGAATGTTCTAGAGCACTCCGAGCGCCCCCATGCAATGTAGCCCTCTACTAGTCGAGTACCACGCCCTCTCGTCCATCCACACAATACATAAACTCGTCCGCCGTCGTCCCGCGCCTTCCGCTGTCGTCCGTCCGCTCCTCTGGGATCCCTCGCGCCACCAGATTTTACCCGAGTACCGCACTTTAGCCAGATTTATTGATTGATTGATAATATTATTTATTGAACTTGACAAAAGCACATAGAAATGGCAATACAGTGTTTGACGAAGACACAATGCTACAGCCACAAATAAAGGTTCTTCTGTTGTACTGGGAATGGCAACTTAAGACAATAAATTAATAACTCGAGCAGTTACTGTAACAAAAAACGTAGCAATTACTCAAAGAAAAAATCCAAAACATCAAAAATTACAATTTATATAACAAAACACTCCTAAATCTAATATATAAAGAAAATCAACTGTAACAAATAGAAGGAATGACTGGTAACCGTACAATGACAGTTTATACACAAACTGAAAATAGGTAAGGTAAATAAGTTTATCATGAAAGCTTAATAAATAAAGGGCATAAAGCAGGAATGCCTTAAATACACCCGCTGCCTTGTGTACAGCGACAATGCGCGAGGGAGAAAGTATGTATAATAATAATAAAGAACAATGAATTAAATTAAGAAAAACTTAGCCGGATTACCACACTGCAGCCAGATGGCTACCACAGAAACTGACTCCTCTCCGGCTACGAGGGGAGGAGGGACTGTGCCGCCACTGTCAATCATTCCCCTGGCCACCGGGTGACGTAGCCGTGAACGGATCTGCCTGGGGGGAGGGGCGGGCCCAGGTGGGTCACTCCCCACAGCGCCGGGACGGCGCATAACTAAATAACACTGTGCCCAAGCCCTGTGGGGGAGTCTGCGCCCAACAATAATATTTTGATTCACTGGAAATATATTTTGTATGCATTGAAACTATATAAGAAGAATTTTAAAAAAGGTTTTAAAGCAGTTACTTAGGTAAACAATTTCGTGTCATCAAATATCACCCAAGTTTGTTTCGATTGTGATATTGGCAAACAGTAGTTCGATGTTGGAATGTGGGGAGTGGTTATTGCGTGTCTGGCATGTGCACTTTGCCTCCATATTTACTCTCAACAGGTAAATTATAAACGTCGTGAAATGGAGAAATTTGGGCAACTCTTAACAACGAGGTCTTGAAAGCAGATGAGGCTGAAGCGAGGTGAATACGGAGCAGCGCCGTAATGCAAGGGCGGGGAAAACGAGCGATACTAGAGAAAACCCGCCAACCAGCGGCATCGCCCGGCACTGCACCCACGTACGAAAATCTAAGCGCGACCCCGCCGGGAGTAGAACCGAGTTCGCCTCTGGGGGGCACCACATCCCCGCGGCTAAGCGTAGAAGCAAATTGTGAGTCGATATTGATATGTGTTGAGCCTTGGTGATTGCCACGTCATCTTCCCATCACTAGATCCTCCGCGTATGAGTCGGAATTTTTCAAACGCACTGAGAAAAAGATCCAGTTGTAGGCACCAAACCAATTTATTTGAAGAGTTGTTGCTTCCGCTAAATAAACACATAATCTACTCTTGCTCCGAACATCTACATCCATTCCCTCGAACCAAATTAAACTTTTTAAAAATAAGTTGTCGATCCTAACGCTTATTTGGTTTTTGCGTCATAATTTATTTGTATTTAGTGCACAGACGTATTCAAAAGTACGTTCAGCTGCTAAGTTTGGTTGCAGTGAACTTTATAAACTTCATGATAAAGTAAAATGAATATTCTGTTTGGAGTGGATAAACATGTGCTTAATTTCAACAGCCTGAAAGGCTATAATGGCATATTGAAGAAAATCAGCTCGGTTCAGTATCGGCATTCATTTGTTTGGCTGTAAAGTAAACGGGTTACTTACCTTGATTCAAATATTGGTTCGAGAGTTTTATTGTAATTTCTGTAACAATTAAGATAATGGTTGGGTTTGATAGCGTGCGTTAGTGAAAATCAGAGTTGACCAAACATTCCAAATGAAACAATTCCTACACAATGAAAAAGTAAAGATGAAAATTTTGAAATAATACATCTACGTGATCGCTATTCATTTGATTTGCTATATATAAGGACAGTACCGCCGTATAAATAATCAGTGTGTCCAAGTTCGATAAGATGAGATCAATGATTAGTGAGGTTCCAGGTTTTTTTATTCTCATCCAAGGGTTTAATACATTTTTATACCAAATAACGAACATTCATTGTACGTACAGCCATACAAATGCCGAGTTGTGCCAACGTAATCTTACATATTTGTGGTAACTTAACAAAATAAACGGAATAATTTATGACTTCAGCAACAAAATATTGAATTGACCCCATACAAACAGTTAATTCTGGAGATGTATGTGTATGATTTTAGGCGGTGATTATATTCTACTTTTTTTTTAAATAATCTTTTTAATTGTTATTAAATTATAATAGTACAGTTCGAGTCTGGGTCAACTGTTGTGTTAACTTGGAGGTGCCTGCGCTGATTGCGTGTATGCCATTCCTTCGCTGTAGGGCCCTTCACGAAGGTTACTCATCATCAGCGGGTTAGGTGGGTGTTCCTGACATGGGAACCGAATAGATCCCTGTACGACGGATATCGTCACAGGAGTGAAAGGGCGTATACTTTTGCTGATTGGCTTAGCGAGGATCTGGAACGGAATTATTTTTTTTGCTAACCTAAGTTCAAATGAGAAAGTAATCTAGGCGCAGCTTTGAGAGGGGGAAGGAAGGGGAAGCAGTGTAGGGGAGGGCCCTCCCGAACTCTTGCCGCTGGAGGGACGGAAACTACGGGGCTTTTCTGGCGCTATACGTACCAAAGTGATAACATCGCTATCTACAACGGCGCTGTTATATACCGTCGAATAGACTTACTTTTTTTCGACAGGTAATATGCACGTGCGGAGCAGCTCTCGCTCAACCGCTCTCGGCCGCTGTCACTACTGAACTGAGCAGTTCCACCCCTTCGTGCAGAGGCAATAGACTCTTCCAACTCGCACTATGCTTTTTAGACTTCTGCCCAGCAGAGAGGGACTGGGCGTCCATGACCGCAATTGGGGCCGTGACTACCTCCCTGAATGTATCTATAGTTAACCTACAACTAAGAAGAGATAGGCGGAAGCCGGTATGGACACCGTAAAAACACTCCCAATAGAGTAGAGGTTCAACATGTCATGCACTGATACAAATGCTACGGGAAAAGAAGGTTGTGAACCAATCTCCTTATTGGGGAGAAGTGGAGAACAATTTTAGAAGGGGTGGGATTATATTTTTCCCATATATTTTGTGGGGTTGATTTAGCAAGTGGGACGAGTAGAGACCTTCAAATTCGCGTTATTATTTAGCGGCACACTGAACTCCCAGTCACTGTGCATTTGACCGACTTGTGCCATAGGCCGGCAGTATGTCTGACACATATCGCGGGAATCTTGAGTCAATAACGTAACTTCAGCGGCGGACTGGCCAATCTGTTTTAACGATGTCAAACAGGTAGATGACTGCACTTAAAGTTTAGCGGCCAATAAAAGCACTGGCTGTGCTCACTTATGAATAAGGCAGTGGAATTAATCCTGTCACCGAAAGATAACGCGAATTTTGCAGGTCTCTAGTGATGAGGAAACAAATCACTCTGGTATCTGGAACGGGCTTTGTGTCTGATTGGTAGTGTCTGGAAAATTTCGCTAATGAATTCAAATTAAGGCTAGACTCCAAACATGTACACATTAAAGTCACGTTTGATATTAATTCACAGTTTATGAGACACACCATCGACTCATCTTAGGCAATAACAAACCTCCAAGTAAGTATGCACCGAATAAGGTGACGAATACCGTACTCCTTGTTGTGGTGTAGAATTGACCATTCACTGAAGTAGCAGCCAGCGAATCAGTTATACTTCTTGTGAGCGCTGTCATGCTACAGGGTCCAACAGTTCAGCTCGTATTAATGTTTTATAGAGTTGGTAGTTTCGTTGATACTTATAGTTTATGTGATTTGGCAGCGGATTGAGTTTGAGAATCTCCCCAGGGCGAAATTTGCCGCATTTGTAATATGGTGTGCCCAGTTGTGTTTTCCATCATACTGGATCTCTAGGTATGTGACATGTTGTGCTTTCAGTATTTCGTAATTATTAATGTTGAGTGGCCTTTTGTCTTTCTTGCATCGGCGAAAGTGATTCTGTTAACCTTAGTTGGGTTGACCTTGATCTCCGTGTATTCCAGTAGTTTCCTACCAGATTGAGATAATCATGTAAGATAGCTTTGGTGAAAATTATCTTTCTGTACTTCGTATAGATGACAGTGTCATCAGTATGTAAAGTAACCGCAGTGTTTTCAATCGCAGGGATATCGCCGAAAAATAGGGCATAGAACAATGGAGGCAGAAATGACCCTTGCGTGACGCCTGCTTCAATTCTTCTTATGGAAGATTTTTTAACGTCCAGAGCAACTTAGAATATTCTATTTCCAATAAGCTAGCCGGCATCCCCATACCAATTAATTTTGAAATGAGAAAGTGATGTTGAAATTTGTCAAATGCCTTTCCAATCTCCATTAGGACTGCCGCAATGCTCTCTTCTATTAAGGCCTAATAGTGCGAATTTAGCTAATCTGGTGGCAGCGCGTACTGTGGAGTTTTGTCTCCTAAAACCCATCTGGAGGTCAGGCAACCATTTGCATTCTCGTACTAACATTTTTGTAGATCCCTGCCACACGAAGCAATCAATTATAAAATAGCTGGCGTGGCGGCAGCAACCAATAGCTTTGCCCAGAGAAAGGCGCTGTCCTTATTGGCGCTAGCTCCTTGACTTGCACAGCACCGACCATGAATTTTTCTATTCTGAAACATGTCAGACGTGAACTATTACACTCGGGATAATACGTTATCCCATCCAGGTTCAGTGTACATAATATTCTGTACATAATACACAGGAAGGTTATTTCTGGTCAGTAAACTACTGTGCGAGGCCCAATAACCAATGATCTGCCCTGCGGATAACTAATGTGCTATCTTTGTTACTGTTCTATGTTACGAACGGTTCTTACTCCTACAGGCGGGCACAACGCTCGTTGGTTGTGCGAAACAAGCGATGTGCCCGCTTAAAGTACAGAACGCGTCAGAACACTCCTTACTTCCATAACCTGTAACCATAAATTAATGCCGTGTCTATGATCGAGGACATGTTGCACATGAAGGATATTTATGTACGCAACTGTACACAACAAGGGACCACTGGCCGGTTTTCTTGAACGTCTTGTTTCCGAGTAATCTGATTTGTTGAAGTTCCTGCACCTCTCATTTGTGAATGGTCAATGCTGACATTAACGAACACACACACACACACACACACACACACACACACACACACAACGTTTTTCACTTGTTCAGAGAAGCTCGCTCGACACATGTACAGCGCCCATCACAAAAAATTCTCACGACTGCAAAATTTCCGTTTAAATTTATCCAGAACTGTACTGGTTAAGGGATTAATTTCGATATGGACCCGTGCCACTGTACGTTCTCAAGTTCAAAATATTTCCCTACGCCACTGGTTCATCCTTGGCGGCAGAGTGTGCTATGTCGTTAAAGAGCTCGTAGAGTGGGGGAAAACACCGCTTTGTAAAGTCCAGATCTCATCATAGCACGTTATTGGCACAGAATAGATAGGCGCACAGAGACGAAATTGCGTGGTGGTTTCTTTAATGTGAGCGTACCCATTCTCTCATCCATTCTCTGATTGATAGCTGGTGAGGCTCTAAGTACGGACCTTGCGTATGATTGGCTAGAGCATGCTGTGAAAGGTTCACTATTGGCTGGACTGCCGGCTGGCGAGTAGGTTATCTGGCGCTGATTGGCGAACAGCGTTCCTACATGTTACCGACAAGTGACGCCGTTTTGGTGGCGTGTGCGGCTGGAGTTTGCGGTATAAGCGGCAGTTTCCAATCTGTATTCTTCAGTACTCTGTGTTGTAGGTCTGGGTCCTAGCGAAGTGGCCTTGAACTCTCTACAATAAAGGGGAAGGTTGCTGCGGTATAGGGGCATTGCCTTGACCTAGTATACGAGGAAGGCGACCAACATCGCCCCATAAAGGTCAGGTGATTCTTCATACCAGAAACGGCAGCACGTGTTGACCCAGCTGTTGGCATTCGGCTCGCAACGTTGGCAATAAGTTGCGTTAGAATGCAAACGTAAATTCATCGATGGAGTAGTGTAACTTTTCCAGCAATAATCCAATATTGTGTCACTTACTCATTATAATGTTCGTTTGAAACGAGCAGAAATTCAAGTTAGTAAACAAGTATTTGAAGGGAAATGATAAAAGCAAAGCTCCAAAAATATTACTTAGTTGGCGTAGAGGTGAATGAATATTCAATGTATCCTGCCATTTCACACTAAAATAGTTAACTATTAGAGTTAACCGGCTATTATTGAGCTCACAACAGGTTTTATAGTTTTCAAGAACATTTACTTCACATAAAAAACTTCGTATAAACGTGAAAAATCAGTTATTTATCTTCTTAAGTGAGATAAATCACTTCTAAGTGACACCTGAAGTAGACAATTTTGCTTTGAAATCGAGTTGGATTGTTTGTCTGTACTAAGAGGGAACATAATACACACGTGACCAACTTCTGACATCCTCTTCGCAAAGTTGGAAATAAGCTGTGTTGGAATACCAAAACTAAGTTGGTCTTTATGGAGGCTCAAAGATTTTCTTGGACTTTTTCTGAACCAGCCAATGACCTACTTTTCAATCTCCGTGCACTCTGCAAAATTATTTAAGTTTTTTTCTTGTAAATTTTAGAATATATAATAAATGTCAGGTCCTGAGACATCGGTGAAGTTTAGCACATTAGACATCACATACTCTGCTGTAAATAAATAACCGTTCTGTGAAGGAAGGAAAAAAATTAGCAGGAACAGAAAAGTGCAATAGTAATACTGCAAATAAGGCCATGGCACCGCATCAAAACAATTAAACTTTTCATTGTAGTTGACCAGGAAAAAAAATGCATTGCAGAAATTGATGTCAAATATGACAAAAACTTAAATGCAAAATAAATTAAAAAAGCTTGTAAAACGTTATGTATATCTTTGATGTTTGTTTTGTTGGAAAACGCAGCGACAGTGCACAGTCTGTATGTAGAGTTGTCGATAGTTGACAACGCGGAAGCACTTAATAAGACTAGTCAACGAACAGGGTCATCGTTCTACTATAGTCAGACTACTCGCTTCCCATTGCGGTGAACCGTATTCAATTCCCCGGCGGGAAGCAGAGTGGACATCGCCGTCGACACGCGGGTTTTCTAGGGATTCTCCCTTTTCTTCCTCCATTTTCATTCCACCTATGTTCCATATCTATCTTATTTCATTCCCATTGGCGCTGAATAATTAATCTGTTAAGCGGCGTCCGAATATTTGACGTCTGACTTGTAAGGAAAGGGCTTATTAACCCATTCAGTCCCAGTGTACACAATTGTGTAGGCTTCGCACGAGAAGTTAATTTTTCACGTGTGCTGTACGCAGCGAAGCGCAATGACCAATGATCTTATCTGTGGGTAAACGATTCGCAAACCGTCTTACACGGTCTAGGTCATAGTTGGTTCTAATTACTGTAGCCGAACATATAGTATACAGCTCATTGGCTGTGACAACGCAACAAGTGTTGTGTCGACATAAGTACAGCATGCACCATAAAATATTTAGTTTGCAACACCTGAGACCGTAAATTACAGTGGGTCCGAAAGGGTTAACGTCCCCCGGTGTTAGGCCTGAAGGTTTATCAGGGGACGGCTTACAAACTAACTTATGGACTAACTTAAATTAATACCCATACCTTACCCAGGATTCGAACCCAGAACCTCCAGCACCCCAGTCCGGCGGCGAAATGGAAAATTTTTCTTGTCGAAACTGCAGTTGGCGAGCAAATGATTATGGTCATCAGCTTCTCACTTCTTGGTTATGGTACAGCTTGCAGGCAGTTCAAAAACGCGAGCGACAAATTCAACTGCACTCGTGAAATCCCCGGTCTTCATAACACTTGTGCATGTTATCCGTTGTCTGGTCGTAAGACAACGATAAACCAAAATTAACTACGAACGTTAGATTGAAATATTTCAGGAGTTTTTGTATTTTTGTGCACGTAAATCTGATCACTGATTGTTTCGCACTCACCATTCTCGTCATATTATTGGTCGATCAGCTCAGCACGTACACCTATTCTTTCTTTTTTGGTCAGAAACCTGGCGTCGGAGTATTGCTGATAGCCGAAAAATCGTCTTCTGCGTTGGTTGAGTAAGTAAACTGTGGACAATTCCCCCACCCCCCTCCTCCAGTAACTAAATTGTTGGGTGATTTTCAGTCATAGAGTTCTTTGAAGTTCCCTACAAGTTCCCTTCATCATTGGACCAGAATTCCTTTTCTGGTTTTATGATATGTTCCTTGAATCATTTGAATACCGTACTTTCATTTGGCACATTCCAAGAAAGGTTACCGTGTTATCGAATCATCTAGAAAAAAATTTTTACATGCCTCGTTTTTAAATTGATAGCGTGGCCTCAATAACTGATGTATAACAATAGATAAATTTTTTTTAAGAAGATGGAACTATTTGTAGATGTATTTAATTCTCTTGATGAATGCGTACATTGTTGAGTTAATATATATTTTAATGTGTATTTGTTTTCTACGAACGCATAAATTCATTTTTTTTTACTTAATGCGTATTTTGGCTTTTGATCAGTTATTATTTTTTGCTTGTAAATTATTCTGTACTAGGAACAAACCAACATGAAGGGGCTTTGTGATCGAGGATAGGACAACGGAGGCTTGGAGTAAATGCTAGCAGACACTGCTTAACAAGTTCGTGTGAGCAATACAGGTTCTGGGGGTACACTTCCAAACAAAACATTGCACGTTCCTTTCAACTGGAGTTAAAGATACGTTCGAACGGTGACATTGTTGCCAAATATCGAGGTTCCCCTTGGCTTGCGTGGAACTGTCGTAGACGAGGCAACCTCCAGCTGCGCGCCGCTGTATCTCGCGTGGAAGTGCCCTCGAGTATCGACTTATTTATCAAGCCCGACCACGCGGTGCGGCGGTGAAACGGGTTTGTTTAAGGTTACCGCCATCTCCTTGCCTCCTCCGAAGTTTACAGGGGGGCTTCTCTCCAACTTTCGTGTGCTGTTCGAGTGTCCCCTTATGTCGTATTCAATTCCGAACATGCCATAATTTCGGCCCAAGTGTGATTACAGGATTTAAAAAATAAACGTATTTCGGGCATGCGCTCTCCACTCGTGGCAACACCGAATAATGGACTTTAGTAGTTAATCCATGCACGTAAGTAAGAATTTGTCCTGTTAGGTGCTGATTTTTTTTTACCTACTGAAATGTGTTTACAATCCCGTTTTCGTAAGGTACATCATCAGGACGTGCATTTTTGACATTAACCTTCGTAATGGAACATTGTCCGAGGGCATGAGTAGCATGATATGCATCACCAGCATCAGTTCATGTTTAAAAAAATGTCTGCTCATGAGATACGCCAAGGTTCATGACCGTACGCTGCCGTCCAATTTATTTACGTTTGGCGTGTAGAATGTTACATTTATTACAGTTTACCCTACATTCAGTGATTGATATAAGGTTAGTAGCTGATTTTGGGTGTCGTATTATTAAACCTTATCTACACACATATTGCGCCCTGAATGCAAGGCTATCGTAATTAAAACTGTTTCATATACGGCAAATAAAAGTAAAAAGTTACTGTGTTTTAAAAAAAAATTGTTTTGCAGTGCTATCAGCAATAGAGAGGTTTGGGTCAACGTTTAACAGTGAGGTCTCCAGCAACCAGCAAGGGAATTAGAAGTATTCAAACTCAGACATATAATAGTGCGTCATTCATTCATTGTAAAAGACGCACATATGTAATTATAAACGTAAATGTTTACTTAATAAATCAGCATTTGCTGACAAGTGATAAAGACTTTATTTACCGTTTGGCACAAAAAATTTGGAAACAACCCGAATTAATTTGTTACGATAATCTTGCAGGTAGAGTGCACGATATACACACATATATTCAAAATCATAGTTATTTAAACAAACATTGAGGAGAAAACTTCGGTAAAAAATTTTATTATATTTTTTTAATTCACCAAGTGAGTCCACAGCACCAGAATAAGTTATGTAAATATATTTTGTAACCCATAGAAAATGAGATTCATATAATCAGGAAATTAAAAAATTGGAACCTCTCAGGGAATAGATGAACAAACAAATAATACGGTTAGGTATGGACACTAAGATTTACTGTAACACAAGTAATCTGACTAGTATTTTCTTAAATTGATAGATTACATATTTTAAATAAAATTTTGTCATTCTACATGTGATCCACCTTTAAGTGGATTATTTTATGTATATTTATATCTACCCTAATCACGCTATCAATGTAAATTTAGTACTTTTAGCATTAAAACCATCATTTATAGTTATTATAACATTTTTCTTTTCACTTCAGTTAAAGCCGTTTTTATTATATCCGTATTATTTGTTACTATGTTATTTTCACATGAATGAAACATATTTACGCAATCCATTTTCATTATCTGGTATATTTAATTAGTGTTGGATAGCAGCGGTATAGTGGTCAGACTACTCGCCTCTCACATAGGCGAACCAGGTTCGATTCCCGGTGGGGTCGCTCCCGGATCTTCGCACGTGGGAATCGTGCCGGACGATGGCGCTGGTCGGCGGGTTGGTTTACTCGGGAATCTCCCGTTCCCCCCGCCCTTACATTCCGGCGCTGCTCCATAGTCACCCCGCTTCACCCCCATAGGCTTATCGATGTTAAGAGCCACCCGAATGTGTCCACTCTCCACTTGAAGAGGTCGGCGACGGAGGCGTCTTCGCTGCCGTCACGACAAGAGGTGTTAGGCGTGGGTGGCGGCTGTCCCACTATAGCGAGGCGGCCCGGCGCTATACTTCGGCCGCTGAATGCTTCGGCCACCTTCGGCGACGTCCATTCTCGGTTATGGCTTTTCGCGCGTTTTTCACACCTTTTGAATAAAACCTTCGAAAAATCAAAATCGTGTATAGTTAGGGGCAGTGATATTTCGCGAAAATATTTTGAGACAAGATACAGTCCAAAGCACTGTAGGATCGTCCGGCTTCTTTATTGGCTAAAAAAAATGTTCTGGCCCGTGTTAACCGTTTGCGCACTAATCACGAAGGTTCAGTGTCGGAGTTACTTAGTCCTGAGTGGCTTGGTCAAAGACGGACACGGCACCAGCAGCCAATGGAGGTATAATAATAGCTGAGGTGTGTATATAGTATTGAAGTCTACTGTGCGCTCCGATTTTTACGCGAAAAGTCACTGGCCCTATGTATAGTTCTTTCCTAAATATGCAGTGTATCACGAACGTTGTATACTTCTGATTACATAAAATAACATAAAAGTACCTTGGTTAAATTGAACTTTTACTTATATTTTATCTATAAATTATAATACTTAATTTACATCTAATAAGCAGAGACCTGAACAATTCGCGGATTCATTTTGGGACAAGATAGAATTCAAAACGCGTGTGTTTATATAACTTTAGACATTGGTCCACACGGTGTTTGACACCTCCTGGAGAACGCTGGCCCAATAGTTGCCTTCTACTGTGGCAGCAGACAACCAATGTTCAGTTGATATTGACAAATATGTGCATAAGACTGTAGAGTCTAGCCTGCAGGTCATTGAACTCGCGAATTTTTCAGGTCTCTACTAATAAGAATAAAGAACAGAGATAAAACAGGCTTGTTGGTAATGACTAGTAGGAAACAGTTTTTGTTCAAAATTACTTAACTGAGTGCGCACGTATGCAGTGCAATTTTCTGTACTCGATCAAGCTTTGTTTATATGAGGCGGAAGAATAGCCAGAAAGTAGAACTTCAGCAGGGTTTCAGAAAAGTTTGTAGTAACCATGGATGGACTATACAGTTTACAAGGCCTTAAAAAGATGACATGTCCGGGTAAAAGAGGACGTCTGGTAACTCGGATAACCCTACAGATACCCCTTAAGGAAATCATACTGCTAAATTTTCTAAAGGCTGTGCACGATAAAGTGAGCACTTTTGAAATCAACATTTCAAATATGTCACTGTCCCTACATGCGTATACTTTAAGGGGCAGAATATCTGGCATGCACCCAGTAAAGTTGGTAAAAACGGAGGTGAAGTAGTTCCATATTTTACATATTTTAATGTTGAATAAAAGTTTTAGGTAAACGTCTGTGAGTACTGAAATTATTTAATTCCGCTTTGTTATTTTTTTAAGCTTGTTAAGTGTAAGAATGAGGAAACTTGTAAAATATTTACATTCGTAATAATTTCGCAGCTTTACGTGATGAACGCATGTATAAGGTGGCCGGGCCCATGGAAATGTTAAAGCTATACACGCTGCAATGAACTATGCAATGCGAGAAGTAAATCGTAAGCAGGTCTTTCGAACGTGCTCAGTTTGCCATAAACAGCCTATATACACGTGGTGAGTGAGCAGAGTCGTCTTTAGAGCGAGCGAGAGAAGATATCTGGGTGGCTCCTAACATCGAGGTCTTGAGAACCGATGAGGGTGATGCGAGGTGAGTATGGAGGAGCTCCGGAATGCAAGGGGGGTGGGGAGAACGGGAGATCCCCGCTGGGAATCGAACCCGGGGTACCTTGGTGGGAGGTGAGTAGTATAACCACTACACCACCGCGGCCCCAGTTGGCGTTACAGTTCAGGTGTTTCGAGGCGGAGTGATACTAGCTGTGACCCCACGTTCTGGAAGTCGGCGGGCTGCAGTGTGTTATGGGGAAAGTTATACAGTAATCCCGTGGGGGGAGCTGGCAGGCCTCAGTTGTCTCGCGGAAGGGGGAGAGAGGGATGGGTGGTGAGCTGACCGCCTCACCTGAGAGCCGGGCTGCAGTACCTGGCTGACGCCT
>NQII01000194.1:830678-888804 GCA_002778355.1 Clitarchus hookeri | reverse complement strand
AGGTCAGCGGCACAAAGGAGGACCTCGTCAGTTCCCGCAGCAGCTCCCCGGGGCCCGCATAAATCAGAGGCTAACAAAGCCGTCAACCTCGGCGACCTACCGCGCCGCGCGACCCTATGTCGCCTTCTCCCCTTGTCGATGCCATCCCCCAGCCACCTTCACTTCGCACTGTCGCTACGCACTGCCGGTAGCCCGGCCATATTTTATGTACGCTCGTTGTTTGCGTCTTTACGTTTATCTCAGAAAATAAACTCCCTGGGTATAACACCTTTTGCCATAAAATAGTAAAAAAAATAAACCATTTTCTAAGTACGTACATTTTCCTTTTCATCACGTTGAGTGCATTCTAAGAAAAAAAAACCCGTGTAAATTGTTTTAAAAAAATTGCATGTGCAGTTTCGTAGCCCCTTAACGTATTACCCCGAGTATGCTCGTTTACATCCGGCTTGTTGCAGAGCAGGAGAAGTCGTAGTCGGTGATTTACAAGTACAAACACTGGCACCAATACAAGCAGCGCCTTTCCCTGGACGATGTTGTTGATTGCTGCCGACACACCAACTATTTTAATCGTTGGTTGCTTCTCGTGACGCGGATCTACTGAAACCCATTCTTTAGATTCCGAAACGTCAGTTGATATAAGAAATTTGTGAGTACTTTTTGTTGTTCGGGTTATAAGTAGGGCCAGTGACTTTTCGCGTAAAAATAGGAGCACACAGTAGACATCTATACTATATACACATCTCAGCTGTTGTTATACCTCCATTGGCTGCTGGTGTCGTGTCCGTCTTTGACCAAGCCACTCAGGACTAAGTAACTCCGACACTGAACCTTCGTGATTCGTGCGCAAACTGTTAACACGGGCCAGAACATTTTTTAGCTAATCAAAGTAGCTGGACGACCCTACAGTGCTTTGAACCCTATCTTGTCTCGAAATATTTTCGCGAAATATTACTGCCCCTAGTTATAAGACGTAGTTGAAATACAACACCTTCTATATTTCTAACACTATAATGTTTTTTGCGAAATATATTCGCGAGCATCGCCGTCTCGACAACGTACTTCATTCATTCATAGACAAAAGACTACTGACATACATATACACACTCGTAAGTTAAGTTACCCACAATACACTGCACATTGCAACGTAAGGTAGACAAGTTTACAGCAGTGTGCCAACTTATGAAAATAATCCCTGCTACAGTGCGGGTTGTTTAAACATAAAACCACTTTTTTACATCTTACCACACTTTTCACAACAAATATATCTTATTTCGCAACAACTTGAAACAAAAAAATTAGTGTTAGCGTTACGAGAAAAGTAAAACCATAGAGTCATAGTCTAATCTGTGGGCTTCCATCGCGTGTAATAAAGTCCATGTGTTACAGGTATAATTTGCAAAGGAAAGTGTAACGATGGGAGCACTGCACTCCTATTCAGTAGGGGCGACGGGGCACTGGGCGCGCGTGTTATTGTCGCCCGTATCGCTGTGCCTTGAGCGTGGAAAAAAAAAATTACGGGTCCATGTACTCTTAAGGATGTTGGACAAGGGAAAAAACTTGTTATTTTATATTTGAACTACATACTGTTCAACTTGCAAACATTATTATTGGTTACTTAGGCCACCTGTTTTTCGTGAAAAGATTTAGGCGCAGGTTAGACTCCAATGTCCTATGGCGTGCGTGACTTTTCTTTACGTTATTAGTAGAGAAAGGCGTTTTTCGCGAAAATATTTATGACCATGCTAGACTTCAAAATCCTACGTCTGCGACCACAATTTTCTTTGGTTATTTGTCAGGTGGTCAGGTAAGAAGGCATGTTCTTATTTGACTGGGCTAATCGTAATAAAGTACTCCGATACTGAACGTCCATGATTCGCGGACAGACACTTGAGGCACGTGAAATTTAAAATCGTCCAATCACGAAAGTGGATATGAGCTCTAGTGTTTTGGAGTACAAGTAGTTCTGCGCATAGTTTTCGCCCCTAAATGAATGTCAAAATCACAATTTTACTGTTTTAGAAATGTAAAAATAATGAAAACTAGCTAACGTATAGAAGTGAGATAATTCAAACTCAAAGGAGATGCCAAGAGCTACTTAGAGACATGTTTAAATTATTTTTTTGCCATTTTAAAAATATGTTTATAATAAGGACATATTTTTCTTCATTTTTTTTGCTCCTTTATTTATGTAAAATAAACGTTTGCTTAGTCTACCTTAAGGTGAATTAAGACAAAAATTTCCAGTTGCTCTTGTTAAAATTTTTGCCAATAGTTTGCCTTCTTTTATTTATACACAGAGCCGCGAGTATTTGGCGGATTGATGCGGCAGCAAGCTAGACTGCACAGTACGCTATACACTCCGAGACACTACTGTCTGCTTGTTGGTTGCTGCGATCAAGTCAGATCTTTGTACAGCACTGTTCAACACTCGCTCACGCTACAGCTTCACGCTTATTACAGGCTCACAGTTAAAGGGGGCGCGTATAAATAAAACTGCGGTCCAATCACAATGCGCAGGAGAAAATAACAAGCGTTTGAAGCCTACCTCGCCACAGAATGAATTCTCGAAATACTTCGGGGCTCTATTCACACATTACAAAAATAGTACAGTTTTGACATGTCATTCTGTTAAAACCACGTGACGTAAAAATATTTTGCCCTAGGAAGAAGTGATATCATGTAATGTATACAAGTTGAACAGTATGTGGTACAAATATGTAAGGCCATGGACTTTTCGCGTAAAAATCGTGGTACACAGTAGACTTCATTACTATATACACACCTC
The DNA here is from genome assembly GCA_002778355.1 of Clitarchus hookeri. Classification (NCBI taxonomy): domain Eukaryota; kingdom Metazoa; phylum Arthropoda; class Insecta; order Phasmatodea; family Phasmatidae; genus Clitarchus; species Clitarchus hookeri. The sequence goes on along the minus strand of NQII01000194.1, from coordinate 886,019 downwards.
AGGTGTTGTTATACCTCCATTGGCCGCTGGTGCCGTGTCCGTCTTTGACCAAGACACTCAGGGCTGAGAAACTCCGAAACTGAACCTTCGTGATTCGTGCGCAAACGGTTAACAGGGGCCAGAACATTTTTTAGCCAGTCAAAGACGCTTGGCGACTCTACAGTTCTTTGAACTGTATCTTGTGTGCTCCTATTTTTAACGCGAAATATCACTGGCACTATCAGTATGAAGTGTGAAAAGATCTCTACTAGAACAGAGAACGGGAAAAGATGATATTTGTTGAAGGGGTGTTTGAAACACTAGNATGCCATCAGCACGTGGCAATTATCGGCGGCGACGCAGCCGAGTACTGACTATGCACGACGCAGTTCGATCAGAAGACAACTGGCGTTCCAGCGCGGCATGGTCGCCGGATAAAAACACATACATTTTTATATCGTACTCACACAACTCGAAAAGAGATTCTAATTTCCATAAAAAAAAATTCCGAAGTTCGGTGAAAAGGCTTGTGCTTTATAAATATTTTAATCCTTTTAAGTCATGCTGTTTTATATACGACAGGAACATCCGAATTTCGCGAAAAGATTTCCGCACAGGCTAGGCTTCAATACTATATGTGCGTACAAACCGTTTTCGTTTGCTTATTGGCGGCGTGTCTCTGCCAGAAGACATTTTCCTTCTGGACTAGCGAAAACAGAGTTAGGTAACTTCAATACTCTACGTATGTGATTCGCGCGGAGACAATTAATTGTTATTATAGGGGCAATGAAATATTTGGTTGTTGAAACGAAATTATTTTGCTGCCCCAAACGAAGATTTGGTCTTTGTAAATAAATATTAATTTGGGTCCATGTACATTAAACAGTTTCTGTTAATATTAATCAAACTGGAAACCCAACCGAGATACGAACCCAGACCATCTACGCCCCAGCACTATGGATTAAGAAGCTCAGCTAAAGTGAATTATAATGAAATCTGACTGTTATATATATTTAAAATATTCGACAACATGAATAAATACATTTTTCAAGATTTTTCAGCTCTACTTTTCAGTTTCCTGTTAAACTATTTTATTAAGCATTAATAGATGTTCTAACATACATGTTGAGACCCGAGGGTATCGTCACCAGCAACTAAAGAGTGTAAGTGCCAACATCATGATCGTCTCGAGTCCTGCAACCACCATTTACTCAGCAGTTGCAAACTAATAAGAAAATATTGATCCAAATTATAACTCTTAAACAGCTCAAACTTCTCATCCATCCAAAGTCATTATAAGTTAAAAGGCATAGGGGAAGATTTGGGGTACTTTGCTACAGGAATCCTTTTACACACACCCAGTGAAACAAGACAAGTTTCTTAATTCCAATTTATATAGCACAAAATTTCAGAAATACAGCTTTCAAATATATTACAGGTACAATTTGATTTTTAAAACCCGTTGTTTTCTTAATAAAATTGGGCCTAAAACCATACCAAAATAGCGGTATAAACAGTTACATAAAAATTGTGCCCCATCGTGATATAAAGTTGCTCACACGATCATAAACAAACCTTATGACTAGGGGCAGTGATATTTCGCGAAAAGATTTCGAGACAAGATAGAGTCCAAAGCACTGTAGGGTCGTCCAGCTTCTTTGATTGGCTAAAAAATTTTATGTCCCGTGTTAACCGTTTGTGCACGAATCACGAAGGTTCAGGGTCGGAGTTACCTAGTCCTGAGTGGCTTGGTCAAAGACGACACGGCACCAGCAGCCAATGGAGGTATAACAACAGCTGAGATGTGTATATACAGTATTGAAGTCTACTGTGTGCTCCGATTTTTACGCGAAAAGTCACTGGCCCTAATTATAGCCAATCTAAACTCTTTATTTACATTGACGCACGCGCAGGAACCAAAAATAGTCTTTAAACTTTTTCTGTCTTCGTTCTTACGCTAGGGAGGGGGATCAAGGAGCAGTGTCGTCACGAATCACGTGATCACCCTGCCGGCAGCGCTAGCAGCGACACTCACCGCAGCCCGGCAGTGCCAATGTCGACGTGCACGAAGACAGCCGTCTGCCGGGCTGCGGAGACTGCTTCACTGCTGGCCTATTTGTCGGCGTTTGCGGTCGGTTTATCGGCAAGGGTGGAGGAGATGTTCACAAGCACGTGTTCAGGGTGCACGTAATTACTTCCACCCGGATGAGGAAATTTTTCGGTCGCGGCTCGTGCGGTGCTTAAGGGAGACGCCAAAGCGTCTCGATGTTAATGTCCTAATTTTTTTTACCGAAAATGCAAGCAAACTCTTGAGCTGTCTTTTCGAACGATGGCAATCCAACGAGTGGCCCAACAAAAATATAAACAGTTGATCCAACAAAATATTTGGTTGACAGTCTAATTTCTTTCGGCCCGATACACAGGTTTTATTTATTCAAACGTGTATTTGGTTAGACAAACAAATTAATTTTGTTGCTTTTCAAGTTTTGTCTACTCAACAAATTTTTTTTGTTGTGGCATCTAGATATATTTTTAACCTTATACCAACAAATATTTTGTTGTCTGTTCTGTCAGTGCAAACAATTAATATTTTGCAAGGTTTTATCTAGAATTTTAAAGGTATAGTAAATAATAAAGGAAGAAGTGAACGTATATGGGAATTTTACATGTGTATGCGGAAAAAATGCACAGCTTTACAGAAGCTCTCAGCTTCAGAATTCCTGATAATACCGGCTTTAATGCTCCTAACAGAACTCTACAAGCATTTCAGTTCAACAGATCGCCTCCATTCTAGGACTGTTGCCACTTACACATGTCTTGAATCTCTTTTGTTATAAACATTATATTCATTTATGCGGTAACAATGGGAGAAACAAAGCGAACGTATTTTTTTTCTTCAAACAGAATGAATGTGTAGTCACCACGTAGGAAATGATAATCTGTAGCCACGTGGTCGTGTTGTGTTTGAAGAAGTTGGCAGCCACGCCTCCCTAGTTAGTGGACCGGAGGTGCGTCAGGGATACGTGTTCGTCAGGTTGTTCCACGCCTCGTCAGTTGTCACAACTGAGCGCTCCAACCTCCTGGCTTGGTTTATACTCTCGCCATAAATCTCGAGGCCGGAACGCCCGGGCAGATAAAGCGCACCTCCCCTCGAACGTTTTCCCACTTGCAATGCGCGTGCAACGTGGGAAGGTGGCGCCCGTTCCTTTTCATTTTCTTTATTTCTCCTTCATTCTACCTTGTCGGTTTTTCCTTTCCCCAGTCCTTGGGGAGTACCCCATGTGCTTTATTCGCTCATTCCAACGCAATAAAAGGCACGCCATATGTCATGCCCGAAGCTTTATTGGTTCCAGGAAGGATTTTTTCTTTTTTATAATCTCCACTTGGCGCTGTCATTACCATTCCTAGCGTTAGAAACGAAAGACTGACTTTTCTGTTTGCTGTTTGATTTATATTACTCGTCGCGCACGGCTCATGGCAGTAGTAAAATCACTCATGGTACTTCAATCATATATTACCTAAGACTGTGTGTTAGTTTGCTGCGTGTTCCTGAGATATAGGGACTTACTTATGCATATTTAAGTAATATGGTAATATATACAAGCATTTTACTTTCATCTTTCATGTGCAACGTTGAATAAAAAAAAAATTATATATACGCAGTGTGTTCAATAAATAAGGTGACTTTGCAAATTTCGAGGGCTACGTTCATTCGATTATCGATTGTTTTTATTGTTATGTTGGTACACATGTCCCCAACATATGTTGACATTATCAGCCATTTTGCATTGTTAGTTTGTTTGTGACAGATATAAAGGTTAGACGTGTTTTGGTGTGCTTGGCGATTTTTTGCTATCGCAAACAATGGATCAAAGAATCTGTATTAACAACACCGTAATCATGCCTCAGCCACCGTATTCACCGGACGCGGCCCCCTGCGACTTGTTCCTGTTCCCAGAACTGAAGAGACACATGAAAGGACGGAGGTTTGCCACGATTGAGGAGATAAAGACCTGGGAGACTTCAATGCCATACCAAAATGCGCATATCATAAGTGCTTCGAGGATTGGCAAAAAAGCGCCGGCACAAGTGTATTATATCTGAGGGGGCATTACTTTGAAAGGGGCAAAATAGATATTGATGAATACATCGTATATCACACACTTACGGACAATAAAAATAGTGCACACAGAGTGATACATCGGATGACATCGAAAAATTTACATATGATATAGGGACTAAAAGATTTCGTGAGTTAATTTTAGGATAAGCTAGACTTCAAACACACATACATTTCTGGAATATTTGCTATTGCATCACAGATCATTAGACACGCTCAGGTTAATTCTGAGCCAGTAAAAGACCTGCAAGGAAACAAGGCACCGAATCCCGTGCCACCTGATCTGAGGTAAAGCTGGCTACACACCGGGGCAGTAGCCAATGAACAGAAAACTAATGTTCAAAATTATACAGGACCGTGGAATCTAGACTACAGAGCGTTAAAAATGCGAAATTTTCCTGTCCCTAATAATACACATGATCAACGGAGACATGTAAAATTCGCGTTATTTTCTGGGAGCAGACTAAACTACAAGACGCTACATGTTCATTTGAATTGTGCTATTGGAAAACAGTCTGTGAAGCCCTCCTCCAAGGACAGTACAGCCGATAACACACGATGAGAGGTGGACTTACCGATCTCCTGTAGAGCGATCTCACAGGCAAACCACCGAGTATAAAGCGTACCAGTCAATAATCTCGCGGATAGATCCCAGATATGTATATAGCAGTGAAGTTCAGTTTGTCACGAAATAATAACGCGAATTTTGCAGGTCTCCAGTGATCACCAAAACAAACCAGCACGATAATTATGTATAGTACCGTGGTACGCCTTTCCGGTCGTCTTCAGTAGTGCATCGCACCTCCTCACTCTGCGATACACGCTGCAACACGGTCTGGCATTGAGTCCAGCAGATATTGGGTCTTGTCCTGAGACATACGGGCCCACAATTGTTGAACGGCGTGTTCCAAATCCCTCATACTGTGGCACGGTGGCAGTTGGGGTTTCAACTGGTCCCGCAAATGCTCGATTGGGGACATACCAGGGGAGTAGGCAGGTCACGGTAGTGCTTGCATACGGCGGAGGCAGTCCTGGGCGACCTGCGTCGTGTGCGGTCGGGCGTTATCCTGCGGGAGTATCGCACCTGGAATCCCGGGCAGAAATGGGAGCAGAGTGGGGGGAGTAGGATCTCGTTCACATACCACTGGGCCCGTAAATGTTCCAGGCAAGGCTTTCGCTCCTCAGACAAATAATCCCTGCCTTGGGAGAAGTGTTTCACACGATAGCGAGATTGAGATTGTGGCGTTCTTCAGGGGCCCGCCGCATCTGGGCGCGATGATCATCAGTCCCCATAACGAGGTGGCACTATTAACTAGGGGCGGTGATATTTCGCGAAGATTTCGAGACAAGGTAGAGTCCAAAGCACTGTAGGTTCGTCCAGGTTTTTGATTGGCTAAAAAATGTTCTGGCCCGCGTTAACCTTTTGCGCACGAATCACGAAGGTTCAGTGTCGGAGTTACTTAGTCCTGAGTGGCTTGGTCAAAGACGACCACGGCACCAGCAGCCAATGGAGGTATAACAACAGCTGAGGTGTGTATATAGTATTGTAGTCGACTGTGTGCTCAGATTTTTACGCGAAAAGTTACTGGCCCTACTCATCACTAAACACCACACATCGCCAGTCTGCGGCGTCCCACGTTGCTCTGGCCTGGCGCCACTGCAGACAGAGCCGCCGCTGGTGCAGAGATAACGCCAGTACAGGTTACGGGCGTTGGGATCGTAGATTCATCTCCGCAAGGCACTGGGAAATGTTTCGTGGGCATACAGGAGCCCCAAACACTGGCCGGTATTGAGGACCCGGTCGCCATGGGATCCCTCCGCGCCTGGCACAACGATTCATCGATCCTCTCTCCTGGTAATCGACCTCGTCCGTCCTGACCCGGCCCTCCGTGTGTGGGTGCCTTCCCGTATCCACTGCTCCCAACGGCATCCGACAGTATGGTCCGAACGATCCACATAGCGGGCTATACGGCGATACGACAACCCTGTGGTTTTCAGCCCGATTATTAGCACTCTCTCGAAGTCCCTCAATTGCATAAATCGACGTATTTGGCGTCTTCCTGGCATTCTTCTTCACTCTGTACGCTTGCTTAGTATCTTCTAGTGTTCCTCACTTTAACCTGTTCAGTCCCTATGTCCATGATTGAGGACGTGTTTGCACTTGAAGGATATTTATGGTTGTATTGTGCATAACAAGGAATCAGTGGCCAGACTTTTGACCGTCTTCCTTATGAGAAATCTGGTTTGTTGAAGTTACTGTGCCTCTCATCTGTGAGTGGTTAATGCTTGCATAAACTAACACGCAGCACGTTTGTTCACAGGTTGCGAGACACAAGTACACCGCACACCAAAAAATTAAACTATTCCAACACTTGAGCTCGAAAATTAATTCCGCAGTGAACGGGTTAATGCGACTTCGACTACACGCCAGTGTCTATGTCCGGTGGTCTGTGCTTGCAGTACCACTGCTGGCTGTGCGGTCAAATGCAAACGCACCAACACAAGATCATGAGCATACCAACCCGTACTTTCGCTATATACTACGCTTCGTTGTTGTCGCATGGTTGCTTTGTGGTGCGTTTTCATTGTCCCGCAGTATATGTACGTGTATATATATTTATATATATGTAGTATTATCCGGTGGTGTACGTATGTATATATATATATAGTTTAAACATTTTTGTCTGGTTACAAACTGAAACCGTGTTATAAAAATACTTTTGCAATTATTTTACTACGACAAAAATTTTACTGTCCACATTTTTCTTTTTAGGAGCTGAACATTTTTTACTACATGAAAAAAGCTTGCTCTGACAAATAACGCGATAACGAATAAATTTCTCAAGAATTAAATTGCTAGACAGGGAGTCTCATTTTCGTCAAATTCTTCGCCTGCCCGCTAAGTACAGCCCACCTGGCAACACGTCTAAAACATTAACGTTCCACCCCGTACTTTTCGCAAATTCTTGCGAAATGATAAGCAACTACGTGAAGCAGATGTCCTACCTTTTGATACGAAAACACCAAGACGTTTTCCTGCGCTGCCTCAGGCAAGGCAGCCGTGGTGGCCGGTCAAGGTGGGAAGCGCCGATGGTGAAGACGCCGTGGATGATCGTCACGCCACGCACAGAGCTATACTGCCGGCGCGGCGACGAGTTTCCAAGCCCGCGGCTTGGCAGCGCTAGTGTCGCCGTGACGTGTTGGAATTTTGTCATATGGAAGCTCCGCAGGGTGGCCTGTGGCGATATTTACAAGAAAAAGAGACTATTTTCTTATATTTCAGCCCCCTGACTGGCTAAATTAAAAATGTAACGTTTTAATCCCCTGATTGAGGAGGGAAGTTATCTTTTTGGAGCTATATAAGCCAGAGTAAGCTACAGGCTCATTGAGAAGCGGCTCCTGGACTCCATGTTGACATAAGTATTATCAGACCCTTCTGGTCATGGAATTAAAAGGGAAAATTTGTGAGTCCTTCAGTAATTTGAAAATATTGTTTGTAGAGTTTTTCACATGAAATTTTGTTCTTTTTATTTATTTTCAATGGCTGTACTCATGTTTGAGAATGATCATTACCAGCCAAAGTATCTTGCAAAAAAAAATGTTTATTCAAGTACATGATATATCATTCAGGGGTGACCATCACTGTTTTTAAAATTAATGGTATATAAGCCTTAGGGGATTTTCTTGTATGGCACCCAGTTGGTTCTTATGCGAAAAATACGTATTTTTTTTAACAAAATCAACTTGTGTTCATCTTAAGACATTCAACAAATACTTATACGCTGCAGAAAAGAAAATTACTCTCATTAAGAGATGTTTCGAAAAATCTAGCTTTGCTCCTTTGTGTCGCCCTGGTTAGCGCTACAGGGCGTAATAATTGATAACAAAAATTGACCATTTGTAGACGTATTTATTAGAAAAACCGCGAATAAAATGGTTTTACCATGTGAAGTCCAACTGTTTAGTCATATCACAACAGGAGACACCGTGCGAGAGAAATCGTTAGAAATGTAGACATGAGACAGCACGATATTCTGCTGTTTAGTCAGGAGAGTTAAGCATGTAATGAGTCATTTAACATATAAGCTGCTTTTTCACGTAACTGCCATTTGCACAGCTGAAATGTGTTTCTAGAGTTTCTTAAAATCTGTCCATTCCATTGCAAAACCCTAAGTAGTGAGACGTGAAATAGCCTATACCTCGCACCAGAAAGAATTCACGTAATCGCAAATATGTGTATTTCATTATTATCTAAATATTTGCCATTTTGAAATCCTTTAATACATTTGTTGCCAAACGAAATTCCCCGAGAAATTAAATAAGCGAGAGTAAGAGAATGACAAAAAAATGGGGGTGGAGGGAATCGAGAATGAGAGAGAGACAGGGAGAGAGAGAGAGAGAGGGGGGGGGAGAGAGAGAGAGAGAGAGAGTAGTCGGTTACTCCGATTCCAACACGGGAGACAACGCTTCAATAGCTTATTTCGTAAATAAGATCCATTATTAGGTAGCACGTCTTGAACGAATGAAGGAGCCGGGAATGTTTCTCAACTCAAGAAATTGGTCACTGTTAAAATTTTTGAGAATAAAAATGTTAAATTTTGATGTACTATTAAGGTGAAAAGTAAACCCAAATCAAATTGTTTATTCGTGGCCATGTTGATACTAGCGCTTGTGTGACAAACGAGAGATCTGAAATAGAATTACTGTACAGTATTTGATTCCATGGATAGCTCAGTTATATCACTTAGTGAAATACTGATCACTGGAAGTCAGTTAAAGAGGCTGTTTCAGACTCGCCAATCAGTAGAATGAACGGGGAATCACACAGTCACGGATTGGTATTCATCAGCATATCTTGAGATACAAATTAAGACGTGCTATTATTATTTTTTTTCGTTCCATTGTGCTTGTAATGGAGACTTTGATGATTTTATACACAATAAATTATTTAAATAGTATTTTGGACAATATTAACGAAATAAATGTACGTGTGTGCGATTGTGTCTCCATCAAATACGTTCACCCACTTAAAGTTGGGCAAAAAAATAATTCAGTGGTAAACGAAAAGCAATCGTTTCGTCAATTAAAAAAAAAAATTTCATGCTTCCGTAATATATGCGTATTGTGCATTAAAACAGCTTTGCAAATCTTAAAAGGGATCAGACTACGCCAACTTGGATCTATCACTTATTCTGTGAAGTTCCAACGCAAAATCTTTAACTAAATTTTTCTCACATGATAGGCCGCAAATAACAGTTTATCGGACTTTAAGGGCTGTTCAGAGTAAAGTGAGCTTTTTTTTTAATCAAACCTTTGAAAAATGTTACTGTCCCTACCTGTATAAATTTTAACGGGAACACTGACTGACATGCACTTAGTAAAGTTGGTAACGACGGAGGGAAAATAGTTCCCTGCCTTATCGTTTAGTTAAAAGTGCAAGGTAAACATTATTGAATAATTTTTATTGCTTATAAGTAGGGAAGGTGATATTTCGCGGAAAGATTTTGAGACAAAATACAATCCAAAGCACTTTAGGGTCATCCAGATTCTTTGATTGGCTAAAAAAATGTTCTGGCCCGTGTTAACCGTTTGCGCAAGAATCACGAAGGTTCAGGGTCGGAGTTACTTATTCCTGAGGGGCTTGGTCAAAGACGGACACGGCACCAGCAGGCAATGAAGGTATAACAACAGCTGTGGCGTGTATATAGTATTGAAGTTTACTGTGTGCTCCGATTTTTACGCGAAAAGTCACTTATAAGTAAATACCCGGAAATCTTGCGGATTCATCTGAGCTGGCTGAATTTTACTGATTTATTTGTGATTCCCACTGAATGTCAAGAATTCCAGTGCTGTAAATCACCTGTTCCCCGTTAATTTACTTGATTCGCCGGTCAGCAGTAGCTTATCAGTAGAGACCTGAATAATTCGCGGATTCACTTCGGGACAAGCTAGAATTCAAAACAGGTCGGTTTATGTAACTTTAGCCGTTGATCCACACGGTGTTTGACGCCTTCTGTAGAACGCTGGCCCAATAATCGCCTTCCACTGTGACAGCAGACAACCAATGTGCAGCTAATATAGGCATATTTTTACATACGACTGTAGATTCTAGCCTGCTGGTAATTGAACTCGCGAATTTTTCAGGTCTCTACTTATCAGTTAACTTTCAGTGAATGTTATTTCACTAACTGATATCACTGAATCGGACTTCGAGTGTAATTATCCTGTTGCTACGCACAAGGGCCCACGTTACCGTTAACTGCCTGTAGTCTGGCAGTAGAGAGATTGTGTTCCAGAAGTAGTTTGAAATGATACCCCAGCGCTCCTTGTCTAGTAAAACAAATGTTCGTAGCTAACGATCACGCCAAGAGGGCGGAAGGGGGTGGAGCTCGAGATTCAACCCTCATTTGGACATATGAGGGCTAAGCCAACCTCCAGACAGCTTCATGACCAACATCTGCCTTACAGCGCTAACATCTTGTTTGCCCTCGACAACTATCACGGCCAGTGCTCGGGATCTCACTCATTTGGGAGTGGTTCACGTATATGCTTTTGTAAACCCTGCTTACGGTAGGATCTAATTCTCTGCCCTTTGGTATCGACCCGCCGCACGAACAGTTAACATTAGGCGTATTTTCGCTGTTACATTGGCAGCAGATTCTGCAAACGCAGTGGTCTGGTGCTTGCGGTTAAGTGCCGTTTGCTAATGCACTACAAACAGTTTACAGGCGTTTTCAATTTCTTAGTATGGCAATCCTGAGTACGGCAAAAAGAATTTGTTTTCACTTGAAATTGCAGTTGATAAAAATGTCGTTTTATTTCTCCACGCCGAGTGTTTTTAAGTTTAGACGAGGAATGGAGAAGTATTTTGTAGTTGTAAAGATTAGTCACAATTCAAGGTCGATGTTAGATTGATCGATAGTGAAGCTTTCTGTCATTTCAATGGGAAAATGCTAACAACTTTCTTATGGATTTCTGTTCCTGCTGCAAATAGATTATAATTCAGTCTCTGGCAATGTCACCACAAAAACAAACACTTTAAACTCCTTCCCTAAGTTAGTCATTTTCTTTAACAACACTATTACACTCGCGGTTCCTTGTGAATGCAAACTTTTCGTTTATAAACGCTTTCACCCGACTTGCGACCAATACAAACGTGAAAATACGTCTATTTTCACAGACCCACTCAGTTTATTTATGCGGCAATCAAGCGTAACTGTGAATCTGCTAGGAATGCGAATAGTTTACTAATATCCGATCAATTAGTCTTATGGTGATGTAACGAATAGACGAAAATAAATAACTCCAGAGTCCACAAACTTAAACATTACACTTTTGCTATGACGTTAATTATTGGAACTACTTTTGCTAATTCGTTGTCAACTTGACCATGAATACTGCAGTTGTTGCTTGTAAAAAAAATGTATGCAATTTCAGGAAATGACTTTATTCAAAAGTCGATTTAAAAAGTGCTCTATTAACTTTTGTGACGGTACAATACTTTTATTACATGATGAAGACCCTGTAAGGGTTACGAGTATTAGAAAAAATGGTCATAGTTGAAAACACCAGTGACATTAGTAATAATTATATTGCTTGATGAAAGATATTATAATACAAACTATTAAAGTAGAGGGTCTACTTAGGGTTCGTTGGGAAATCGTATATTGGTAGAAAATAACAAGAAACTGGGGTCAAAATTAGAAGTAGCTAAAAATGTAGTTAGTTTGTAGAAGATCGGTCTTAGAGAAACTTGCATCTGGAGAAATAAGCTATGAGATTATAAAATCAAATCATTTTCAAGTTCATACAGCCCACGCCTTGCTTTCATCATATTGTCACAGCCCTCATATAACCTTCATGAAAATCAAATGATTAGAGACCTGAAAAATTCGCGAGTTCAATGACCTGCATGCTAGACTCTACAGTCTTTTGTACAAATATGCCGATATTAACTGCACATCCGTTGTCTGCTGTCACAGTGGAAGGCGACGATTGGACCAGCGTTATCCAGGTGGTGTCATACATCGTGTGGACCAATGGCGAAAGTTGTATAAACACACGTGTTTTCAATTCTAGCTTGTCTCAAAATGAATCCGCGAATTCTTCAGATCTCTACAAATGACTGAGAGGAACCATCGATACATTATTCATTCAAAGAGCTAGTTTTAGTAATAACTCAACGGATAAGCTCATTATAGCCGACCACCATATTTAGCAGACAGAAAGTTTCTTAACCACAGAGCAAATAGTACTGTGCAGTCAATTTCTGTTAAGTTTCGAATCGGAGAGAGCAGAAGAGACGTCAGTTCGGATTGCGAGTCGTTCAAAGCGAGTAAGAAGAACACTGTCGGGCACCTGGGGCCGTGGTGGTGTAGTGGTTAGACTACTCACCTCCAACTTAGGCGAACCAGGTTCGATTCTCGGTGGGGTCGGCCCCAAATTTTTACATCTAGGAATCTTGTTGGACGATGCCGCTGGTCGGCTGGTTTTCTCGCGGATCTGCCGTTTCCCCCACCCACGCATTCCAGCTCTGCTTCATTCTCGCCCTCGTCGGTTCTCAAGACCTCAATGTTAAGAGACGTCAAAATCTCTTCACTTTTTCACTGTCTGGTACGGCGGTGTGTCACGCTTTAAAACTGCATATGAATGATGTTCATGGTAAAGTGTGATCAACCTTTGAAAAAAATCACTGCCCATCACTACACATGGGCTATAGTGCACGTTGACACGTATGGTCTCAGTTATGTTGGCAGTGAGTTAATATAAATAGTTTCAAGCATTGAATTTGTAATACGATGTAATGTTTAAATTCATATCTAGGACCCTGCAAAATTCGCGTTATTTGTTGACTGCAGGCTAAACTCTAAAATGATGTATGCTCGTTTGACTTCTGCCATTGGACAAAAACCTGTGTGGAACTTCTCAAGATCGCTTTTAGCCAATAATAAATGTTCCTGGGTTGATCGACCAATCAGCAGTAAAGCAGCCACACAGGTAAATGACGCCGCACAAATTGAGTGTAGCAAATGAAATCACGAATTGAGCTCAAGTATATATAGGGCAGTGAAGTCAAGCATGGTATTTAATAATAACGCGAATTTTGAATGTCTCTGTTTATATCTAATGAAGTCAATGTTTTTATATTTATTTTACCTACACGAGCACGAATCTGCAAATCAGTAACACATTTACACTGCGAAAAATTTCACGGGTTCCTTTGGATGGCGCGTGAATAAAGTGAGACGGTTCATGGCGATGTTAAAATTTACATATGGCGGAATGATACAAAATAAAAGGAAAAGTATATCCTAAGCACGGTATTCGAAAGTGCCCAGTTAACCGTGAACAATATATATATAAATTTTGTGCAAGGCAGTCAGAAGTATGCCACTTGGAAGTCGGTTACGTCACGTACTTTGTACGGCTTTCATCAAGGATATAGACCATTCACGGTTACTTCCAAGTCTTCTGAAGCCCTGCTTAAGTTCTACATGCAGGATATTCCTCCGCCTCATGAAAACAAAGTTTAAACAAGCCTCTAAAATTACACGAAAGGTACAGCGCACAGTATTCATGCGCGCTCAGTGTATTAACATTTTGCATAAGTACTATTTCTTACTAGGCATTACCAACACAACTATTTTGTCATTGTCTTTAGTCATCTAAATTATAAATTAAATATTATAATTTATAAAAAAAAATATAGGTAAAAGTTTAATTTAACCAAAAATTAGATATCATTATGTTAAAAGAATATTAAAACGCCTGTGATACATGACATACTTAGGAAACAACCAATGACAGCATACATGGGGTGATTTTCAAAGGTTTAGTTCAAAAAATGCGAAGTAACCGCAAAAATACTATAGTTATTTATTTTAATGCTTGAAGGGTTACAGAGATAAAACGCACTGAGGGAAAGATTTAGTTACAGATAACAAATAAATTTGTTTGAAAAGTACTTCTTTACATTGAAGAATATTTTGTTCACGCAACTAATCTGTTGTTGCTACAATCCACTGCATTCGTTCTCTTGAACTAAATATATCATTTTAAAACAATTAGCTGAGCCGAACAATTATTTGGTTGTTCCGACATCAGCTATAATATGTTTTTTTAGCAAACACAACTATTTTACAAGTGGACATTCTTTCAACTAATTGTTTTGGTTACCGTAAACTTTATAAATATCACGGTAGAGTCAAATAAATATTTTGTTTTAAGCGAATACAGCATTTGGTTGTCTGGATCAATCTTGTATCTATTATTACGTAATTTGTTACGACCACAAAATCACCTTGGTTCCGAGATATAAATTATTTGGTTGTCTGTAGACCGATTGGGTAATATGATTGCCTTCGCCCGGAAATACGTTTCGAGAGTTTGTTGGTAATTTTCGTGACAATTAGGATATCAACAGTGTTCGTCAGTGCATTTATCAATGTTCAATAATGGTATAAACAATCCTAATGAAACAATTTCAACAGGAAACAAAAAGTAAAGATTTCAAACTTTGAAAATTGTATTTACGTACGTATCCTGTATTAAAACATTAAGCATACTATTTACAAACATACCAATTTTGTGAGTCTCGTCAGCCCAGGATGCAAAAGTTTCGGGTTTGAAACCCAAATCATGCTCTCATTTTTTATGACAACCTAAACTGTTTAATGCAGTTCGTAGAGCCATACATAGGGCCAGTGACTTTTCGTGTAAAAATCGGAGAACACAGTAGACTTTAATACTATATACACACCTCAGCTGTTGTTATACCTCCATTGGCTGCTGGTGCCGTGTCCGTCTTTGACCAACACACTCAGGACTAGGTATCTCCGACACTGAACCTTCGGGATTCGTGCGCAAACGGTTAACACGGTCCAAAACATTTTTTAGCCAATGAAAGAAGCTGGACGACCCTACAGTGCTTTGGACTGTATCTTGTCTCGAAATCTTTCCGCGAAACATCACTGCTGCTAGCTATACAAATATTTTTCTGAAACAACCAAATCGTGCAAACTTGTGGCAAACCAATGCGAAGAACAAAATAATTTAGTTTCAGAAACAAAATATTTAATTGCCCCTACACGAACGATTGATTTGGTTGCGCCAAACAAACTTTGCGTTATTCAGTAAAAACCTGTTATCTCAGCGCGTGACGCATCACTTTGTAGAATACGGCGGAGGAGAAACGCCTGTGGCGCCGTCCTGTTGCGCAACACTCGGCTGTGTTGCGACGAGTCTCCAGTAATTAACCTCTGACCCCCGTTGCAGCGCGGAGGTTGCGGTGACAGCGCGGCTTTTGACGAGAAACCACCGGAGTAGCCAGCAGTGTGCGAGGCGTCCGCCTGCTTGAACATCGCGTGTCTCTGAGGCAACCAAGTGAGAGGAGTGGAGACATCTTGAGAGCCGATAAGGGCGAAGTGTGGTGGGTATGGAGCAGCCCCGGAATGAAAGGGCGGGGGAAACGGGGGAACCCCGAGGAAACACCCCCCGACCAGTGGCATCATCCGGCACGATCCCCCACACGCGAAAAAATCTGCGAGTGACCCCGCCGGGAATCGAACCCGGTTCACTCAGGTGGGAGGCATTCAGTATAACCTCTACACCAACACCTGCCCCGTAAAGAAGTAAGGGCGAGTTACCGCCATTCGCATAGAATACTACATAGCGCCTATGCTGAAAGCACTGAAAATGTATAGTTTTGTATTCCTTGCGGCGTGCAACCACGTTATTATTAATTGGTAACCCTCAGAGTCCCGGAAATAATGCGGATTCATCTGGGAACTAGTTAGACTCCACAGTACTTTGTGCACTCGAGCCTCAATTAATAGTGACCTGCCAAATTAGCGTTATTATTTATCATCAGGCTAAACTTCACTGTGATGTATATACTCTAACCAGCGTTGGTTCCCTATTGGCTGCTGCATAGATGTAAAGTCACTGGAGTACACTATATTGGTTCACACAGTTGTGAAGTGTTTGTTTACTGGCGCAGAGTTACCCAGGGCGTGTCAGATATAGTATAGTCCAATGACGAACTTATTGCAGAAGTACACGTGTTTAAAGTTTAACGTGTTCCAAAAATATAACGCGAAATTTGCTGGTCTCTATCAATTACAATTAGTTGTTCATTGGCTGTTACTCGAGTTTTACCCCGGACCAGGTAGCACGGGATCCGGTAGTGTTTCTCTTGCTAATTAGTTATTGGCCCAAATGCGTCCGGGGCGTGGCTAACAAACTGCGATTCAGTTGAAAAAAATGTCAAATGCACACGTATTTGAAGTATAGCTTGTCCTCAAATGAACTCGCGAAATTTCTGGGTATATATTAATCCTAAAATGTAAAAACAAGTTTGTAATATTACAGGAGATTTGTTTAGAAACCCTGTCACCAAACAAACAAGAGCTCTAGCACTACAGGCGTTTTTTTGTGACAAATGATTTGTAAAATCGCAAATTGTAACTTTGTGTTTCAAAGAACATTATCTGAGAAGTGGATATTATCCCGAGTATGCTCTTTCACGTCTGATATGTTGCAGAATAGGCGACGTGTAGGTCGCTACTGTAAGAGTACAGAAGCCAGCACCAATACAGTTAGCACCTTTCACTGCGCAATGCTATTGGCTGCTGCTGACACACCAACTATTTTACAATTGGTTGCTTCTTAAGACCCGGATCTACTGAAACACTGCCCATACGTTACAAAGTGTCAGTTGTTGTAGGAGGTTCGTTTAACACAGTACTTTTCGCGCCACAAATATCTTCTTTTGCCACAGCTGAAATGAAAAATGAACGTGTACTCCATGGGTTTAATGGGTTCTCGAAAACTACTGTGACAAATAAATAAGATATAAGGGGGGAAAAAAAAACCTTTCTTGGCAAACCAACAAAACTGGTGTTAAACCTCACATACTTTACCAAATGAATCGTTTGCTTAACAACTTTTGGACTGCTCCTAATTGTGTGTGGTTTTTTTTTAACTTGGGCAAGAAATTAATGTCACATCTTAAAGAGAATTGATAGTAGTGATTTTGAACATAACTGTACTTCAGAATTACATAAAAAGTCTGCAGGCAGATTGCCTATTTGACAAGATGCAAATTATGTAATTTCAAAATATGCCAGTTTGAGATTATTCGTTACTGGATGACAGTTATTGGAATTACATTCCTACTTCTTACCTGTTCGATTGGTTGCAAAAACTATTGTGCAAGGGTAATACACATAGCCACATGAACGCATGAGTCTGTCTTTCCTAGGGAAGTAAGTTGAAAGGCCATAATGTATTCTACATAGAAATAACGTTTCAAGGAATCATTTCCGCACCCCCATAAAAACAATCATTATTATTCAGTAGCACGTAATTTGTAAGAACTTTCACATGTTTTCAGTGAAACACTTATCATAGAACATACAAGTTTGTATCGCTGTCCACAGTAAAGTAAGCACTTTTAAGGCTCTAGTTAATTTTTCCTTCAACCATTTTTTATCCTTTAACCACCTTTTGAAATAAATATTGTTGTTTAAGTTATAAAAACAGTGTGTATATTCCACCGCAATAGGTAGTTAACGTCTAGGACCAAAATAAAATACATTATTGACTATTATTCCAAATGATGCTTTCAAAAGTGCTCACTTTACCGTGAATGACATATAACTTTGACTTAGCATTTTGAAGCGATTCCAGATGCGTGCAAATATTTTTTAATGTATATTACTAAAACTGGTTTTCACACATTACAATATTTTTACAAAAGTTTATAAATGTGCATACAATTCCTCACGATAATTTACAAAAAGTGTTTACAGTGTTAAATATTATTTATCGTAAGTCTGCAGCAAGTTTCAACAAGCTCCTTTAAAAGTGGCGCATGTTCGGTTATTAAGTTTCACAGGTAGCAGTCGCCATTTTATGACATTGGCGATGAGCTAGAAACATAATTTGTAGGGACACCCGATTTTCGCGAAAAAAATTTTACGACTAGTTGTATTTCCTAATACTTTAGCTCAGATCTACTTGCGTGATTGGATGATCCACGTGTTACTCGTGTTTGGTGTCTGCCCGCGAATAGCAGACGTACAGTAGCGGAGTAACCCAATTCTTATTGGCCAGCCAATTAAGGAAGTGCCTTCTCCCGAAGACACACCGCAACAAGCAAAAGAAAACTGCTGGCTTGGCCATAGGGTATTGAAATCTATCATGTGCGGAAATCTTTTCGCGAAAGTTGGGTGTCCCTAATTAAGTTGTAGACCCCAGGAATTTCGCGAATTAATTTTTGGATAAGCTTGACTCGTAACACGTATGCATCTGATCACGTTCTCAATTGGAGAGCAGTTTTCATACCAGTCGTCGGACGTGTTTGAGCCAATAACCGACCAGTAAGAACCGGAGAACCGAATCATGCGCTACCCGGTCTGCGAGAAATTTGGAGCCTCATCCAATGAAGAGCTAGGAGCGGGTTGAGTACACAAAGTGCTGTGGAGTCTAGCCTGTCGCAAAACAAATCCGCGAAATTTCCGTGACTCTTAATAATTTACTAAGCATACAATATGTCTTGAAATTGTATTGGCGCCACGGCAGCTGACCGGTTGGCCTGCTCGCCTCCCACCAAGGCGAACCGGGTTCAATCCCCGGCCGGGCCACTCCCGGATTTTCGCATGTTGGAATCGTGCTGGACGATGCCGCTGGTCGGCGGGTGTTCTCGGAGATCTCCCGTTTCCCCCGCTCTTTCATTCCGGCGCTGCTCCGTACTCGCCTCAATCACCTTCATCGGTTCTCAAGACCTTGCTGTTAAGAGCCGCTCAAATCTCTTCCACTCACTTGAAATTGTATTCCTAAGCAGCATAAAAGCGTGTTGTATATACGCTCAGTAGCTTCTGTTGGACATCTTTGAAACAGTTCACGATCTAGACAGGGATGCTGAATTTGCATTTCGTGCATGCATCTAACACTTTTCCAGAGTTTCTCCAGCCCAACCTGTCAACAAAGACAGACCGTGCACTCAGTCCGCAATCTAACTTGGAAGCTCTCTCTCACGTTCTGTTTCGGAATCAAGGTCTCTTGTGTTTCACGCCTCGAACACCGAGACAAGAAAAGGTTTCAGGTTGTGTTTTTTTTATTTTCCCCATCACGACGCTCTCGTGTGTGTGTGTTTTCCCAGCGATCCCCCGTGAAAGCTGTTTACATATTTCACACGTGACTGGTAATGACACGCTATTGGCCCACTCGCCGACGGCGGCCGGCGGGCGCGGAAGGCAGACGAGGCGAAATTCTTTAAAAAGGAGAAAATGAAGAGAGTTGTAGGGCGTGAAGGGAGAAGAGATTCGTGGAGGAGCGTGATGCATCGCTCAAGGTGATGATGGATTGGGCCTGCCCGCTTGACGTGCGAGGGTACAGTCCGCTCGCATGCACAACCGCGCCTTGCTGCTGCCGCAGACACACTAGCACGTCGTGTCCGCTTGGAAAACCTGGCGACAGATGAGTAGCGCCACCTGGTTTTTGCGAAAAGATTTACGCGAACGCTAGACACCAATGTCTTATGCCAGGAAAAAGACGCACGATATAGGTTTTTAAGGGGAAAGCTCCATCTCCTATCAAAACATGGGGCGCACGAATGTTTGTGCATGGAAGGGGCTAGCTTGGTGTGACATTGCATGTATTGTTATGCAAACGATTATACAGTTCTGTGGCAATAAATAACTCGTCGTCACTTTGTTTCCCTCTGGCGCCAACATCAATTACAGTGAATTTTTATCAGCGTCAGCAACGCACATTAGTACTATAGAATAATACTTGAGATAGTTAAAATAACTGGAGCTGAAATGTGGAGGGCACTTCCATTCACAATGGCGATAGCGCCAATGAAATGTGTAAATTGCCAGGGTTTGTAGTACCTATCTGCCACTCCTTTCAAATGGTCTGCTCATGGCGTCGGTATTACCTCTTGTCTAAATTCTTGCGCCAATGCCAAGCAGGTATCATAGTGTTACAGGCGGTCGCTCTGCGAGCGTGCGTGGCACGGATGATTTACTGACGCGCGCGCTATCAGTTGCAACTGGAGACGCAGCGGCTTTTCACAAAGGAATGTTTACAAAGCGCGCCTTTTATGCCTATCAGGGCGCATGCCGCTCCTGACCTTGACTATCGGGTGTCTTTGAGACATCTGAAGAATGCTCTGGATTACTGGCCTCGTGTTTCTCAGAGGGACTCGGGGTGTGGCGAACCTTCCAGGTCAAGGCCGGCGGCTATAAAAACCGCGCGTTGGGCCTCCGAGCCGAGATTTGATGAGTGGATGAGTGAGTGGAGTTTTAGCGATAGACGACGAGCGAAACGTGCGGCGAGAAAAGCGACCAGCAGGTGGAAAATCTGCGATTGCGAGCATCCGCGCAGCGAATAGTGCGACTGGCAGGCTGGACTATTGGACTGGATGCGTTAGTGAATGACATTACATATGATGGCAACAGACAAACTGAACGTGTGTTAATGATGAGTGTGAGTTAATTGACTATAACCAAACAGAGACAGAGTTGAAATATACATTAAATATTGCTCTCATTTAGAAATAAAAACGAGTAATAGTTGAGATAAATAATGTAATGCTGTAAATAATAGCTGTGTGAATAAATTAAAAATCAAATTTAATTCTGTTATTTTTATTGAGACCTCCAACCCTCACGAACTCAGATACACCCTTCAGGCGTCCATGTAACAATACACAATCATGCTCACTGTGCGTCTACCGAGTCGGAATTCAAAGGCTAGGATTCGAAAAGTTGCTCCAGTAACCAAAAACCTAAAAAATAAAATATGTATTCCAGCTAAACGATAGTGCATCTATATATACATGCGTATTTCATTAAGTGCATGTCTAGCCTTTAGTCCATTCGCGGTAACTTCACACTTTTTGAAACAAACTTATGTAAAATCATCTCGCTTATAACATGTTAGATTACGTTTTAAATAAATCAAATTTCGCTATCGTTTAATACTTTGATTAGCGTTAAAGTATTATACATTTTATAAATACATTACAGTATTTATTTCCCAATCAATGCGAATCAAAAACAACGAGAAACTTGCCATGTTGACAACTTCTCGTAAAATATAGTTTACACGTAAAATAATGTTACACAGTCTTTCTGAAATATGACAACATTTTTTGGACAGCTAAGAACATTAACAAATTATTTTGTAATTTAAATATAGAAGTGACGAGCAACTATTTTTATTTACATATATTGGAATGATACGTAATGGGCACCTAAAAGTAGAACTTTCGCAGGTTTCAGAATACTGTAATAATTTAGGGGCGTAGCCAGGATTTAATTTGGGAGGGGATTAGGCGAGGAGACACATGTTTTTAAAATATTTGGTGATAGACAATATTCTTGATAGGCAGTCAAAATGTTTGCTGCTATACACATTATGGTGACACTGGATTCATTAAGAGTATCTCCACCATATTATTGAGATATACATTATTTACACTTGTCAAATATAATTTCCGCACTTATATTTTTCATTTCGGGGCGTGTAGGGTATCCCGATATCCGCCCCCTGGCTACGCCCTTGGAACCTACTGCGAATGAACTTACACCATGTGGAAGGTGTGTTGTGTGGTAATGCCTGTGTTGCTGTGTTTATGGTGTTGTATATGCCTGTGTTGATGTGTTTATGGTGTAATATATGCCTGTGTTGCTGTGATTATGGTGTGGTATATGTGGTGCGAATTAGTTTTATATGGGGTACAGAAGTAATATAGTAAACAAGTTTTCTTCTTATTTTAGGCGAAGAGACGAAAAGGAAATGGAAAAACATGAAGGACAAATTCCGCAAAATTATGCAGAAACCACCCTTAAAGTAAGGTTCCGCTGTGGATGCTCCAAAGGCTGCATGGAAGTAGTTTGATATGATGCAGTTCGTTGAAGATGCGGTCTTGCTCAGCCGTATTAAAGGACGTATATCGTTGCTCGTAAGGATCAGGGTGCTGAAGATGATCCAGGAGAACCGGTACACCCACATACGGAACCAACTCAGTAGCCACAAACTGAGCGAGAATCCCCGCAGTCAGAGACACCGAGGTCACCGACCTCTTCTGGAGCTGGTACAAGTAACGGACATGCCCGACCTCGCCGTGCGAATTCTACTCCGTCAGCGAAACAAGAACTGGAAAGAAAGTTGATACTGCTGGAAGAGGGAAAAAACTGAATGCAATTTCAAGCATGCATAACACAAGTGAAAAGGGCGGTGATTACTACCATTTTCTTTTAAGTTTATTGCCTTTCATGCAAGGCTTGGACACAATCGAAAAAATTGGAACTTATATCCCAAATACAGGCCGTTTTCACGGAAGCATACAAAGAACATGAATACATAAATAATCAGCATACCTACTCTCCACCTCAGTCTTGCCAGACTCATATTCAAGGGTCGTCGTGTTATGGTGGCATCAGAGCGTCGAGTATTGTGAATGACACGGGATATGCAAATCAAGAGTCTGTGGACCATTTCTGTGAACAAAATCATGATTCGCGTAATATCGCAAATATTGGGAATACTTTTATGTAATTTTAGATAGGCCTGCAAGGTCGCTGTTAACGGTACAGGAACTGTAAGTGTTAAGTGCTAAATAAGTGAGACTTCCAACTGTCACACATATTGTACGAATAATATAGTTCCTAACTGCAAGTGTTGAATTGTAATACATTTAACGTAAACATACTTATAACTACTGTTCCTATATTCTGCAGTGTTACAGTATTACAAATCTACACTAGCTCGGTTTTATCATATTTATGTGTAGTTACAGTGTTGTAACCTCAGCGTTGCAACTAGTAGCTCCTCTGGAGTTACTTGTTGTCGAAGTCCCACTCTTTTCTTCTCCAAAACGAGACTTCATCCTATCTTGTATGTAACCAAACGTTCCTGTCAACATTCTTGTATATCAGGGGAAAAACGTTGTGTCGTCTTCTCTTAAGTTGCGAAATAGAGGCGATATCGCTTTACATGCGACAGCCTGCTTCGCCGTAGCGCTTCACCACACACGCAAACACACCCCTCAATAGGCGGCAGCCTGAAGCTCGTACGAGTTGCACAACTACCATGTGAGTTATTGCAGTAACGACGGTACTGGAACAATGCCTGCATGAGTAGTGTATAGGGCCAGTGACTTTTAGTGTAAAAATTGGAGCACACAGTAGACTTCAATACTATATACACACCTCAGCTGTTGTTATACCTCCATTGGCTGCTGGTGCCGTGTCTGTCTTTGACCAAGCCACTCAGGACTAAGTAACTCGAACACTGAACCTTCGTGATTCTTGCGCAAACTGTTAACACGGGACAGAACATTTTTTAGCAAATAAAAGAAGCTAGACAACCTTACAGTGCTTTGGACTGTATCTTGTCTCGAAATCTTTTCGCGAAACATCACTGCCCCTATTAATACATAATTTCGCTATAGAACATGTCGTATTTTTTATAGATAAGAAACTTTGTTGGTGGCCATTATTACTATACATGCGCGTTCCCACCCATCATTTTCCAATATAGAATCACAGAGTACGTTAAGAATACAGAGGCAAAACAGCCGCTTATTCCACGAACTCCAGCCACACACGCCGACAAGATGGCGTCACCGGCCAGCAACATGTCGGAACGCTGTTCGCCAATCAGAGGCTCGTAAGCTACTTGCAAGCTGGCAGCCCAGCCAATAGCCGTTGACAAACCTTAGAGGTTCAGTCTTATTAGTAGCAGGCAGTTACAGCCAATCAAACACGTGACACAGAACGCGTTGTTATTACTCCGGTCGACTTCTGTTAATAGCGGATGTGATAATAGGAGAGAGAATAAGAACCATTTTTTAACAAATAAACATCAATATTACATAGCTCGCTAAACACGTCATGACATCAGAGTGCAATGCCTGAGCTGTGACACCACGCAGTATATTCTGTCTAGCTTACAACAATATTTTCTTTATCATTTGCCGGGAACCCCCAATCGCTCATTGCAATACAATAACATATAATAGAATTGTATACAAATGTCTTTCATAATTGAAATTCTTCAGTTTGTAAATACTGTGTTTTATGTATTTTGTCACAGAGCGGGAGCACCCGCAGGAAACCCCACCACTCAATGACAGAGACCTTCAACTTCCCTTCCTTCCATTCCACTCATTTAACCACAATGAGTCTTACCAAAAACCTTCAATCAGCAAAGTTTAAATAGCAGAGTACAAACAAATAACGCAGTCGCAATAAAATGCGGCGATTCAACCATCCCCTGATATGAAATGGAACACAAGATAATTCAATCCCAAAAATGTGATAAATTATCCAACAAACTGTTAGTTTTCTTTTCCTTTATCTCCAGGCTTATTTAGTTGTTTCTTTTTTCTCATAAACTGCCCATATAAAACATACAAGCATTATAAAAATACAAATAGGCAAACATGCATTAAAATACGTTACAATTATAATGTTTGTTATGAAAATTATATGAAGTTACATTTAATAATGGGCTCCCATAGCAATACATAATTAGCCCAAATATTGTAATACTGAAAAATTACAGAATATATAAAAAATATATATATTAACATTTTTGTCTATACGTGCCCTATAGAATTCCCTGTCAAGCATGGCAGGATATGACTTCTGCCAAGTTGTAATGTTCTCATCGTGAGGTCCTTATCCAGTATTTCTCCCAAGATGAAAGAAAACCCCTTTTATAGTCGGGAAATACGTTGACCAGGGTATTGAGCAACATCCCAGAAAGTTTCTTTGGTTTGAGTCCAGTAACATTCAAATCTTGATGACGTCGAAGATAACGTCGGGCGGTTGCTAGACACCATCCATATACGTTGGAAGGAGGGTTGTCATCGGCAGGGTGAGGGGTGGGGGCAGCTTCAAGCCTCCACGCCGACAGTCTGCACTCGACTGCCAAGCTACGCAACTGCGTCGGTACCAACGTGCACGACGACTTACGTCGAATGGATCACCGACAAGGTATGTCTCAGCACCCTCGTCGATCTATCCCCGCGTTAGGACGTACAATTTCCTGCGCTGAATAACAATGCAAGATGTACGGTGTTCCAGCACCGTCACATCTTCCCCCTCCCCCTCCTTCAAGCGACAGTGTGGGGAAGCCGCGTTCCGCAGACAGCGATGTCCTAGTCGCTATCGGGTCGGCAGCACAAACTCTCATTCCCTCATAGACCTTCTTTTCTTCTTGGACTCTCTTTCTGGGTTCCTCAACCACACAAGGACGACGCAAATAATTCCGGATTATATCAACTGTTTTTCATACAACACTTTCCTATAATACTGGGAATTATAGACTTAATAAACATATTTATTTAAATATTTCCTCTATGTAATGATGATTCACTCACATTAATAATTCTTAAAATTTAACAAGAAATTATTTTCATTAAATTTATTATAATTTTTTTACACATTAAATAAAATCCTTTATACATACTAATATTTACATAATTAATGTAGGAGTATATAACACATAATAATCCACATTTACATAGGACTAGGGCAGGGCTCTTTTAATCCACTTTACCATAAAATATTTTGGCATGGCTTATATGTACTTTAAACTCTTTATGTGGAAACTGTAGCTCAGAAACAAGTAAAGTACCTAGTGTTCAAAATTACACAATTTTAAACGGTCCGTTCCACTGCGTCGCTAACTTTTCACTAAAATAATCAATTTTTGAGCTCAGAAAATGCGTTTGAACCATTATCAAATCACCGCTACGGAACGTAATATCGTTACGTTGTAAATTAATATTGTCTTCCATTTTCTTGTGGTGAACAAGTACATTTTGCAACTTCTTCCCACAATTTTAACATATCGCTGTTGGCTACATTTTCCACATATAATGGTTTCAATGACCGTGCATTTAAAAAGAACTGTAAAAGTTGCCTTCCCGAACATACTTCAGATAGAGTTCGCTTGTGGGCACTATGTATTACGTTGTTAAAACAAAAAACAAGATTGTACAAAATGGTGTCCCACTCTCTGTGTGTTCCTAACTGGAAACAACGCAGGTCCACTTTAATGTTCCGGTTGACTCTTTCCACCAAATTCACCTACGGTCAGTATTATTAACTTCACTCCCCACGTGAACATAAAGTCCCGAAATTCTCGTGACACAAAATACGACGCATTGTCCGTGACTACAAACGCTGTTGACCCAAAAACGCAAAACAGATGACGAAAAATTACCTTCCAAATCTCAACAGCTTTAAATGTCCGCAACTGAAAAAAATTAACTGAATTTGCTGAGACTGTCGATCGACAAGTAGACGCAACCAGATTTACTTCGCGGTAAAGGACCCATAACATTCAGGTAGACCCTTTCCCATACAAACTTAGCGGGAGACCCGGGATATTATCCTCAGCTTGCCTCGTTGGCACGCACTGCATTCCCTTCCACACGCGTGTCTCAATGTCTTCTCGCACATCAGGCCACGTGAAAATCTCAGTTATACGTGAAAATGTTTTATCTCGGCCTACATTCCCTCCGAAAAAGGACTCGTGGTAATACTTATACATAGAGACTTGAATAATTCGTGGATTCATTTTGAGACAAGCCTGAATTCAAAACACGTGTGTTTATATAACTTAAGCCATTGGTCCACACATCCCGGAGAACGCTGGCCCAATCGTTACCTTCCACTGTAACAGCAGACAACCAATGTGCAGTTAATATCGGCATATTTGTACATAAGACTGTAGAGTCTAGCCCGCAGGTCATTGAACTCGCGAATTTTTCAGGTCACTACTTGTACACCATCGGTCTTAAATTAACCTGTACAAACACACAAAATTACCCTTTTTTCGACTATTTGCCAATGGTCGAATAAATACGCAACCTGACTGAGCTATAGCTGACGTCATTTTCTGGCATTCTACGTCATTTTTCTGATGTTCATTAATGCCTACAAAAACATTAGGAAAATTTTGCAATTTATTAAAAAATTCTGTTGTTTTAACATCATCTGACACTATTTCTTTTATTACGTTAAAATTTTCTGTGGCTCACTCGGATCACCTTACATTCACCTCAAACTTGTCGTTGCAAAACATACGCGATAGCGCATCAGCTAGTGAATTATCTTTGCCCTTGATATGGTGAACTTCGAATATAAAGCGAGATAGTCTCATTTGCCAACGTGCCAGCCTTGCAGCTGGTTTATTCGATTTCAACAGCCAACTTCAAGCTTGGTTGTCCGTAAACAACTCGAAACGGCGCGTGGTCTAAATAATAATAATAATAATAAAGGTCCATTCCCCTTATGCAAGCTAGACACACTTTTTCGTAGGTGGTCTATTTCCGCTGCGCAGCTGTCAAAAGTTTGCTAGCGTGCGCCACGGGAACCAAATCACCGCCTTTCTTCTGGCTGAGCAGCGCTCCTAAAGCAACAGAACTTGTGTTGCAATGAATACAAACTTTCTCATAAAAATTTGGCAATTACAAAACTGGCGGCTGTATTAAATTGTCTCGCAACGTCTGAAACGCTTGTTGTTGGTCGTCACCCCATAGAAGCTGTGTGTTTTTCCTCCCTTATAAATCTAAAGGCTCGGTAATATTAGAAAAGTTCGGTATAAATTCCCGTAAAAAGCTGCCATGCCTAAAAAAACGCCGAACCCCTCTCACGTTTTTAGGAGCTGGAAAATTCACGATGGCTTTAATCTTCTCTGGGCCGGTACGCAACTGACCATCGGAAATTATGAAACCTCGATACCTGACATGGTGTTCTGCCCAGCTTATTATGTCAGGGTTCACTGTCAACCCAGCTTTTTGCAAAGCCTATAACACTAAACGTATGTGGACCAGGTGCTCCACTAAGGTGTTACTGTATACGCACACATCATCAATCTACGTGAACACAAAGTCATGAAGAAGTTATCCTAAAACTTGATACAAAACCTGCGCCATGGGTTGAGGGCCGCAGTTGACTCCCATTGGCAAACGTGTCCACTGATAAAGACCCCACCTGATTCAAAACGCCAAAGGTTCTCTAGAATTTGGGTGTAGCTCACATTGCAAAAAAAAAAAAAAAAAAAAAAAAAAAAAAAAAAAAAAAAAAAAAAAAAAAAAAAAAAAAAAAAAAACAGAATTAAGGTCCAAAATGGTGAAATATTAGGCCTTACACAAATACTGAAACACCGTGTCTAAAAAAACCGGAGTTACGTATGGATCAATATAACTTTTCTCATTGTTAACCTATAGTCATTACTCACACAGTATTTACCTGGCTGTCTTTTCGGAATGAGAAATGACAAGTTCGCGTACACACTGTACGAGTCTTCAATAACGCTTTCTTGTTTTAATTCCGCCAAAATTTGTTTAAAGATAGGGAGCTCAGGCGGAGGCACTCTGTACGGGACCAAAACCACGGGTTCGTGATCTCTCAATTTCAACACTATCGGGTTTTTGTTGTAATAACCCAACTTCTTTGTAACCACGTCATCAAACTCAGCTTTAATGTTCTCTATTTCAGTCTCCAACTGCTCTCCTAACTTAAACACCTGCACTTTCCTGCAGTACGACGGCTTATTTACTAACGGAACAGGAGACTCAGGAGAAAACCCAAAAACACAAACTTTTATTATTCACATCTACACAACACTGTCTCTTCCCCAGAAAATCAATACCGAGTATGATTTGATAGGATAAATCTTTAAACAGCTGAAATTGCGCCTTCCACGAAAAATTTTCAACCCTTAATTTTCATGGCTGCTACAGCCTGCGAATTTACTAAACCACCACTAACAAGGGAAATTACGGTGTTCTAGCCTTGCGAAACATAAACTACTCCCACGGAATTGGCGCGCATAATTTTGTTGCACATTTCATTTCTCATTAATGATGCGGAAGCACCTGAATTAATTAAGGCAGTTACTTTCGAAACGTCAATTTGCAATGTCACAAATAATAATCCCAGTTCATTTTTCCTAGATGAAAACTGATTCACACTGCCTATGTCCAACGGGTTTATCTTAAAGGGACACGAGACTGAAAATATCCTTCATTTCCGCAAACGTAACACACATGCGGATAATGTGTCACTTTTCCCTTTTCACTTTCATTTTGACGTGATCCGTTCTCCTCGCCTCCTGTGTAAATGCGTCACGCTTATGATTTGACTTTTTCACGTCTTTTTCAGAGTGTTATTTCGCCCCTATTTGCACGAAACTAGTTATCTTCTTTTTACGGTAGCTGTCTTTAAAGAAGCACTTTTCGCCAGCGTGGTTCGTGCGTGAACAGTGTTTACATTGCGGTTTTGACTTGGTCACCACTACTCCTCGCCTGCTATGACGATCCCCTATGGTTGGCTCAACCTGAGAAACTAACGCTAACAGTTCTTTCGAATTTTGCTGCTTTTTCGGAAACGAAAAGAATCTGTGATTGCCGGGCAAGAGATTGTAAAACATGAACCTTGTTAAGTAGGCCTCATCGCATGGACTACCTAACACCGCAACCAACTGTATTATTTTTTACACGAACCCTTCCATTGGCTGCGTAGAACTTTGACATTTTTCAATAATTTTATATGAAAAAGTGAAATAGCGACTGGGGTACCAACCTGCTGTAATAAATTACTATAAAGTACTTCAAACTCCCATTTGCTTGAAATAGCTTCACTCGAAACTGACTGCCAATTTTCTGGCACTTTGAGCAATGCAGCTGAATAGATTATAGTCGGCTCGCACAATCCTAAGTCTAGGACGTTAGACAATACTGCCAAAAACTTTACTACGTCGGTTAAGCTACCGGTTTTAATACTGGGTGTTTTACTGTATATTCTAGTAGGAATATATTTAAGAATTTTGAATAAGAAAGGTACAGACTCACCACGTGTTTCTTCCGCGATGGCGCTCTCTTTCAAAACTACCCCACGTAACAGCGCGAGTAGCGTATCGATGTTGTCCGCCTCGGAAACCTCGACTTTCGCTTCTTTTAAAGTGGCCTGTAGTGTTTCCTTGGTAAGATGGTAAATCCAACTGGTTCTAGCTCCACGGCGACTATGTCGAACGAGTCACCGACAAGGTAAGCCTCAGTTCCCTCGTCGATCTATCCCCGCGTTAGGACGCACACATTTCTGCGCTGGTAGTAATGCTGGACGTACGGTGTTCCAGCACCGTCACAATTTATATACACAGGGTGATTCTAAAATCATGGGCCAAACATTGAGGGGTGGTAGAGCTCACTAAAACAAACCATTATTGTATAGGAATATATGGGCGGAAGTAACGCGTTGAGGCCCAAACACAAAAACATAACACATTAATGGAAACATAAAATGTTCATTAGCAGCATACGTAACGAGTGATTCCGTACAGAAAATGTTATAACAGTTGCTGGAAATGCATCCACCAACAGTCACGCATGCTTGGCGACCTCTACATATGGCGTGATTGGCTGACAATGTTGGCGTGCGTGAAATACCCGGCGTATTGAATCTGTTCGCCAATCACTCCACCGACGCTACCAAGCTTGCATTACTGTCGGTGGTAGCAAATTTTGAGCAATTATTATAAACATTGATGTAAAAAGGCATTTAGCGGCGACGTTGTAAATAAACAATGTGTTGTATTTCATGTGTTATTTTTGTGTTTGTGCCTCAACGCGTCACTCCCGCCCATTTATTCCAATACAATAATTGTTTGTTTTAGTGAGCTCTTCCACCCCTCAATGTTTGTCCCGTGATTTTAGAATCATCCTGTATATATATATATATATATATATATATATATATATATATATACACACACACACGCGCGTACAAGGACAAATAATACACAGAACACAATTGTTTAATACAATAATATCCTGATGTTTATAAATAAAGTCACTCTTTTATTGCAACTCTTTACAACATGTCTCATGACCAACATATACGTGTCGTGTAGGAAGTATACTCGACATGTGGACATGTACAAAATTTTGATATTTTATTTCGTTTCCTGTGCGCTAGGCGTTTATCTAGTATAATTGGCAGGACATGAGAAGAATAAGAAGTATTTTTTTCATTTCAAGATTTTATTTTGAAAAACTTAAGTTCACCGAAATCAAATTAAAGGTGCTGGTCAACCAAAAATTCATTATTTTGTATTTGTACGTAATACAGTACAGCTTCTAGACATTACTTGTAAGTGCTCATTAGTAGCATAAAATAATTTAAGATGGCATAGTTTTTCATTATGGCAGGTCAAAATCAAAATTTTCGTGTTTTTGGAACGTATAACTAAAATAAAGGAGATCATTTACAAAAAAAATTCACAGGGGTGACTTATAATTAATGTCTTAGTTCATTATTGAGGTACCTTAGCAACATCTATTTCCCAATAAAAAAAGTCATAGACTGCTACAAATAAATAATATTGCAGTACAAATTGATTTTAAGCAGTTTTTAGAAATTGCGAAAACATTTTATATTGTGATTTAAAATGTTTCTTGATGTAACTCGTCATAGCTTTATTTCAAATTTATCTCAATCAGGTGAGATAATTTTTGTTACTTGTGCGTTTTAAAAAAAAGTGATTCTGGCATGAAATTATGCAAAAAAAATGTGCTGTCTAAATTTGTTTTATGCGAGTAAATAGTACTAGTAAGTAAAATCTATAAGTTGATCGGTATTTTGTACAAATATAAAACAATGAATTTTTTCGTGACCACCGCTCTCAATATCTAATCATGTGTATAGTCTGTTAGCGGTTTCTTCATATTTTTAGATATAACCCTTTGAAAATGTATCCAATATATGACGTGATTGGTTGTTTCCTAGTAATGTCTCGTATCGATAGCGTTTGATACTTCCGTTAAGATAAAAGTATCTTGTTTATGGTTAAATCTAAATTTTACTGATGTTTTATCCGTAAATTATAATACTTCATTTACAATTAATATGAATAAAACTGGACAGAACATAGGTGCGTTGGTCATGTTTACTAAGAAATAGTTCCCATGCAAAATACCATTATACTGAGTGCGCACGAATGTGGCGCGTTGCCCTTTAGGTGTAATTTTCTAGACTTGCCCAAGCTTGGCTTGCACGAGGCGGAGGAATATCCTGGAAGTAGAACTCCAGCAGTGGATGCAGCGTAACGGGTTGAATGCAAGAGGAGTGCATTCACGACGAACACGTCCCACGCAGGCGTCTCCTCACGTGCACTAGTTGTTGACGAGGAGGCGGTATATCTGGCGGGGGTGTTAGGGGGCGGCGCTCGTGGTGTTTGCACGCGGCAACGCAGAGGCTGTAAACCTGCCTCCGGGGAGAGATAACCCGGCTCCGAGGGCACACGGTGACCTCCCGAGTGTGAGAGCAGCGACCCAGCCCCCCCCCAAATACTACAGCGGCGTCGGTACGCCATGTCTCGTCTTCCCTCGCCCCTGCCTGGGTTTTCCCGCGGTTCTAGTATGACCGCGACGCAAAACCGTACGTTGGTTCTGATTACGAACGCTCAGTTTGCGAACGCAAAGTCTGCGTCGACGATAAAAAACGGTCGCAAACTTAAACGCGGGAGACATACACCGCGCAAACCACTTTGCGTCTCGCGCAGAAAGAGGAAATGGCGGACTTTTTTTTTTATGAGTGGCCGTAACCTTGCGAACAAGAACTGTTTTAATTAAATAATGGAGCTTAGAAACAGTATCATCCGTATGTTAAAGTATTCATTCTCATTTCCAAAGTAATTACACTAGGTTACAGGTTAAATTAATAGTCCTAGGCATATTTTCAAGCCTCCGTGTTGCACAGTCATGTGTAAGCTACTTAAGCTAATCTGGTTCACGTACTCACATTATTTCCATGAGCACTGTAGTGCAGTTGAAAGGGTCGCTGCTTAAGTACTAGAGGTTGTGTGATCGTGGGATCGAATCCTTATAATATATATATTTTTAACTAATAGTAGTTTTTCAGCGTTGTAACTAATTAGTTATTTTTAATCTTTTTCTCGCCATGCACACAAATTACGAACATTTTTAAATATCTGAAATTTA
This sequence comes from Clitarchus hookeri, assembly GCA_002778355.1. NCBI lineage: Eukaryota > Metazoa > Arthropoda > Insecta > Phasmatodea > Phasmatidae > Clitarchus > Clitarchus hookeri. Next base: position 852,888 of record NQII01000194.1, on the reverse strand, counting down.
TATCCAAGTAAGTCTACGCCTTTTTTTTATGTACTACGTACTAGTTAAAATTCCAATAAACGTAATGAAATTTTTTTTATTATGAACTACGAGTTTCAAATTACAGTGAACTAAATTAAATATGGTTCATGGTATGGAGTATTTATTATGAATTAACACTTTCAAGAGAGAATATTCTGTTTGTAAGGTTGCTTTATTAGAGTAAAATTGACGTTTCCAAATGTTTTATCGTCTCAAAACACTATATATATACCATAAAATCATGATTTTTACTTGAAATATTATGAATGGACTAGGAATGTTAGCGTTCATAAGCTATGATAATCAGTAAGTGCACAAGAAAAACGCACGTAAGTGTATACCTACGCAAAATATGAAATATCACATATCACAACTCCGTGCTAGATGACCACGATTCGATATTTTGCTCGATGTTTGTGCGTGCGTATTTTTATACTTATTTTATTGTATTCGCACGTGTTGTTCATTTAAGTGACGTGTGAAAAATTGCTTTCGGGAAACGTCGAAGACAGAAACTTTGCATCGACGTTGTTCGAAAGAGAGATATTTCCCAACGTAAGCATTGCCAACTGTCGTCGCGAAGTGTGCGTGTGTTGACGCAAAGTGTTTGCTTTGAAGCAGAAGGCAGCGATCGTCGTCAAGGAGGAGTGGTCGTAATCGCTAGAGCGCTATCTGAAACATGGTACAACGCAGAGTTGCGTTCGGAAGCAAGCCAGCGTTCGCGGGTCATAACACGCGTGCGTTTCGCACCGCGCACGCGCTGCCATCGCAACTCCAGGACCGCGTTCCCAAACTTTGCTCGAAGAGTATACGGTCTATTCGCGGTTTATTCACACTTTTGACGTGAATACGTCTTTAAATTTGTAAACCATAGTAGGCAATCCAGAAAATCTAATGATAACAAAATCGGGGGATACAGTTTGGCATTGCAGCTCCGAATTTATCGTATACATCTAAAATTCAATTACACCACTCGATTGCCAAAAGATCAAATAATTTGTCANGGGGGGGGGGGGGGCACCGCCATTTTGAGTTCGTTTCGCCGCGTCTCATGATTTCCGCGTGGTATAACGTTTGACGCGGAAATTTTACATTTGCTTGTTTATTGTACATGACAAATACACATCAGATTGTGAAGATAAAACAAGTGTGTTTATAAATCAATCAGTTAGAAAAACAACACAGTACGACCTATGACTTAAAGTGATTATTATAGGAGAGATACACACTTTGAAACTGGAAATCAAAATTTTTTTTTTTTCCAAATTTCAGAATTTACTCGAGAAAAAAAAAATTCGTGAACAGTGTTAAACTTAATTGGTATATGTAATATGTGAACATTTGGCAGGTGATAACATCTCCCGTCATAACGAATTTAGCCGGTTCCGTGGTATAAACAAAGAAAACCGTGTTATGCATGATGTACGTCTTATCGAGAACCGTTCACCTCATAGTGTTACACCGAAGCAGAGTTTTGTGTTCCCTTAATGTAAACATGATTATTTTGTCCAAGCAATCGATAAACACCCACGAGCAACAACAAGGATTCGAGGCCAGGCCTTCTCGTGTGCGACTCCAATTGTTTACGACTGCGTTATCTTGCTCGGTGTTAACGTAATGTTTAATTCTAAAAACGTGGTAAAAAAAATTACACCATTAAAATTATGTAACAAAACATATTCTTAAGTAACTGCAGTAAGTATGAGTCACCCGACCGGGAAGAAAATGACGCGATGTATTCATTTGGTACTTGAAATATTATCAAGAATTTTCATAACAAACATTTCCTGCGCCAGCCAGGACACAACCAGAAGTCGCCGAAACTAACTTTATTCTTGTCGTCTTCATTAAACGATTTTATCGTGTTGCAGTAAAAGTAACGCATTTCGGCACAAAAATTCTCTGTTGAACATATTTGAAGCGTTTACATTAGCCACATACGTCAAGGGAAAACACCTTTATGCGAGTAACAAATCGTAAATCACACAGGAAATCTTGTAAAAAGTAAGCTTTTGCGCGTGAAGAAAATCTCCCGTATGAAAACCACATGCTTATTAATCTTGGCATTTTTCGACAAAATTGTAGTTTCTACAGCAAATTCGGCTTGTCCAAGAATGGTAGTGCATAAGGCAGTGCTATTGAGCTTTCTAAATCTTAACGCAGATTTGGCAAATAAAAGATTATCGGCATTTAAATAACTTATTGAGGCACATGCTTGCCAGCAACGGAAATAAAGGATTATGTCCATGGATGGTAAATTTAAGCTCTTGAGACAGACGTTATCTCGATTCGTGGATGAATTTTTACCTTCTGAAATGTGTTTACAAGTCGGCTCTTCTGAGATAGATAATCATAACGTATATTTTATCAGTTGTAGCCTACGTAATGGAACATGGTTCAAGGGCATGAACAACGCAAAATATCTTAGCAGGTTGTATTAAAATATATATTTGCTCACGAGATAGGTAAATGTTTCTAAAAAGTTAAATTTTTTAAGGACTAACCCCCCCTCCCCCTTGTCATATGGGCATCACTGTAAGCAGTTATGTCAATTCTAATTTTAAAAAAAACTATTTTATATTTCAAAATAAGCACTTTTTATAACATAAATAAAAGTCGATGTTTTGTTGCCCATTCATAAATTCGGCTACTGTAACATAAATGAGGTCGAAGAGAAGTGTCAAAGTCCAAAGTCAGCAGAAACATCTGTAGGCAAAATATCTGTTTAAGACAGACTGAATTTTTGGAAAATAAACGCCCAAACTACGGGTGGTGATTCCTTATGTAAATAAAAGTCGAAAATATGCCTATGTACTAGACAGTATACCTAAACGGAATATTAAATGAAATACGAGTATGTGAAAATGGTGGTTTGAAAACGTATTTCCGCCGAATGCCTTGTACTTTCTGTCAGCGATAAGGATGGCGGCGATTTACCCACAGTACGTCCCACACAGTCGAATGGGATACGCCCATTTGGCGCGCTATGGAGCGTCTTCTAGAGGAGGGCACGTCGTCGATGTGCTGACGTATCACTTCCTCAAGCCGAACAGTGAGCACAGACAGAGGACGGCCAGCATTACGCATGTGTCTCTGCAACTTGGGAAGCATACGTCACCTTTCTGCTGCGGATTTCGTAGGCGTTGTACAAGGCATTCGGCAAAAATACGTTTTCAAAACCCAATATTCACAGGCTCATATCTCCTTTAATATTCCGTTTAGTTACACGGTGTCCTGTATATATTCGACTTAATTTTTAATAAGGAATCACCTCCCGTATTCTGGGCGTTTAATTTCAGAATATAGTGTATATTATCCTGTATTACAGTGTTTCAACCTGTAGCGACAATACTGTATCTATTTTGAACAGTTTGCTGTATTGAAACCCTGTAGTCAGCGCTTAAAGTTGTGAAGGAACAGAACACATGCGGAGCTCGTTTGTGTTCCTTATGGCCGGACGTGACCTTTAGGTGTTTAATATTGTTTACTAGGGATCCCCCTAACTCCGCAGATAACTGACTAACTCACAGGACTCGTAATGAGTCTTCCAGGCGGTTTCCGCAATGCCGCAACGTTGCAGCAGAGACCGGAAGCCCATCCCGCTGTGTAAGAAAGCACGCGGCAGAACTTAATATTCTCCGAATAGGACAAGGTTCGTCAAGACCATTTCGTGTCGAATTGGCAAAATAAACACAAATGGCGTGGTTTCCGTGTGTGTGTGTCAGAACAATTCAGGTGAAAGGATGTGTCGTTGAAACAAAAAACACTTACGCCACCTTAGAACTGTCGTAAAGTTGCCTTCGTAATTGAGACAGGGAACTATAGCGGGCTCCACGGCTAAGCGGATGAACAGGCAAACCCAGTAAAACGCACACAGAGTTGACGTATATTTTATTAAACACTTTAAACCTATTTTACACTACACATACATGCTGTAAATTATAATAAAATAATTACATAGAGTTTTAGTACTGTCGTATTCGTTTTTCACTATTAATTTTTTTTTCAAGGCTTCTAAGTTTCTCGTCATAGGCCTGGGCCCTACGAATGCAACCGTGGTAAGATTTATTCTACTCATAGGCTAAGGATTATATATATGTATATATATATATATATATATATGAGCGGCTCTTAACAGCGAGGTCTTGAGAGGCTTAGGATGAGGTGGACCGATTCTTCGTCTTCTGCGTATGTACCCACCATTCGCCTACCCCTAACCAACACAGATGTCAAAGACACACAGGTAAGAGTGATGAACGTGTTTGTTTATATAACTTACTTTTCAAAAGACACGCCAATTTATATGAATTAAACACTTCTACAAATATCAATTTAATCAAACCGCATTACAAATTGTTGGTTAGATAAAGTATGTGTGTGTGTGTGTGTGTGTGTGTGGAGGTTAGCAACCCGAAGGTTGGTCGGAATCAAGGAGGCCGCATCTCGACCAAGGCAACTAGGCGTGATGGATGAGATGAAGCGAAATGATGATGGAGCAGCCTCGGAATGCAAGTGCGGGGGAAACGGGAGGCCCCCGATAAAACCCGCTGACCAGCGGCATCGTCTGGCACGTATTCCCAAGTGTGAAAATCCACGAGAGACCCGGCCGGAGATTGAACCCTGTTCGTCTTGGTGGGAGGCGAGCAGTCTAACCGCTCAGCCACCGTGGCCCCAGAGGTAGTATATGAACCTTAAAAGCACATGTTTACAAAACAGTGTTCTAACCTCAAAGCATATCCTCGTCGTTACGGGGAACGCCTGCTTGAAGATTTTTTTTTCCGCGTTTCAGGCCGGCAAGCGCAAGAGCTATAAGGGCTACACTGGCACGCGCTACAAGTGCGCCATCGCCGCTAGGCGCAGGGCTCTGAACTGGCGTTCGGCGTTCTCGTCGTGCTGCGTTTACCTATGGGACTTTAAGCGGTGACATTATAATTTTATTGGTGGCAAGTTATCCCTCGAGTAGTTCTGTGTGTACGTAACGCGTATATTCTGGGATACAGCGCTTTGAAAAGGCCGTTTTTAACCATGTCGGAGTGCTCTGAACTGGTGTTTTTAATGTGCGAGACGTCTTAAAAGTAATCAACAGGCATAGTGTGAAGTGTGTGTTCTTTTCGTAGTTCAGCACATTGAACGCACGTCTAATAGTTTCGTAAAAAAAAAAAACCCTACATTTCAAACATTTTGCAACGCATTTGAAGCGCCCGCCGCCACGAAGTGTTGGCAGAGAAACTGTTCAATGTTGGGACACGGTGACCGGTTCCCCGTAGCTAGCAAGATCACTACGATTCTGCTCAGGTTGGGAACAAAGCGACATTGCTTATGGAAGAGTTTGGCATAGGGAAAATTTCCGCAGCAAGGTGCGCAGATGTTCCAAAGAGGTCGCTTTTAAGCTGGCTGTAAGTGAAGAAATTCTCTTTATTTTCTCGTAAAAGTTCGCGTTTTGCTCAAATTGCCATGGCCTAGCCAAAAAGTATCAACTGTATTTCCTAACTATTATTTATGCCCACCAATGGTGTTTACAGGATCCAACGGTAAAAATAAAACTGTGTTTTGCATTGAGCGTTAAAAAACAAAGTTTATTTAATTGGAAAAACGTTACGAATTTACGTGCGAAGTATAAATATAACCGACGTCAAATGTAGCCTTGCACCTTTCTCCTTTCCCTTAAGAGAAATGCGCAGGAAATCCCTAATAATAATATTTTTTTTTTCATTCAGGTGTCATATTTCAATGAAGTAATTCTGCAAGTCAACGTTTTGCTAAATTCACCTTTACGACAGAATATCAAACAACGCGTGGAGATATTTCACTGCATTCCCGCTCTAGTACTAACAAAATCTATTCTTTACGTAGGTTCTTTCACACTGTAAATAAGAAAATGTTATAAAATTAAATTTATTTCATGAAAATTGTAAATGCCCCATTTACTTACATACAAAACCCGGTACACATGCGACACCAGCGCTACCTAGTTGCCATATTAAAAGCATTGAACTTCCCAAGCTGAGTGGAATACATGTTAATTGTGACCCGATTTTAACGCGAACAGCGACCTTGGCACGCTATGAGCGATCTTTTCCTTCCTTACGCACAGAATTTAATTCTACCAGTCTTCGCTCTCAATGCTATTGTGAACATTACGTGCAAATACTAATCAGAGACGTATCTCGCAGATTTACTTTATTGCAATATATAATCAGAATTCTGTACTAAACTTTTTTTTTTTTGTAATTTGGCTACTTGAGCTCCACAATCAAAGATGGACGACACTAGCACCCTTAGCAGGCGATGATGGAACTAAGGGTCAAACGAAGGTAACGACAGGCGATAAAAACGTATGCCTACATCAGCAGGCGAGAGATGATCGGCGCGACCCTGGTGACGAAAGAACCATTGTAATCAAAATGGACGCCTACAGCAGCAGACGTCGATAAGAATGTGAAAGAGGTTATAAGGAATCATAGATCATGAATCAATATATATATATCTATATGTCTATAAACCAGATGGATGACATCGACATGGAATGATAGAGCATGAAGAAATACCTAGAAATGCCTAGAATCAAGATGGCCTATGCTGACATGGAATGATAGAGCATAATATGAATCTAAGATGAAGTCTCGTCCAAGATGGCAGCGATGACATCATTCGAGATGGCGTACAAATATCAATTTAAAGGTCATCCAAGATGGCGGTGGTCACGCAATCCAAGAAAGCGCCGACCCTCCAAACCTTGGGAATTCTAAATGACTGATGGGTATCCAATATAGCTGATTTGTTTGTAGAATTATCTTGTAAATGTTGCTCAACGCGGCCGGCTCTTGTCTCAATTTCAGCCGCATCCTGCTGCAATGAGCAAATGACGGCCGCAGTGAGCAAAATCATTTTTTTGCTCGAAATTTTGCGTGTTTGGAGGGAAGAACTGGAAATTTTAAGGGAAATTCTAGTAATCGTAAGCATTTTTGAGGAGTACTGAGAATTTTGAGGGAAAACGGGAAATTTTGGGAGTTTTTGCACCAAAATGGCAATGATAACATTACTTAAAGGCAAAGGTAACATGACGTCATCCGAGATTGAGGTGGTGAGCCTCACCAGCCCCAGTCACAAGCCACTGTCACAGAACCGGCCAGAACTTCTTGTGTCCCGGTGTGCCAGTTTGTAAAATGGGGACTGGGTGGCCATCCTGTGCTCACGGGGCACACCGCCTCACGCAGATACGATCAAAGTCGTCCAAGTCCGAGCTGTTTTCAACATGTGACCTTGGAACCGGTTCCCCGGGAACAGACGACGCCTGCCAGGACGACTGATACGCAGAAGTGTCCTTGCGGAGTAGTTTATAGCTAGGAACCGGCGTTAGACGCGTGCAGGCAAAAATATTCTCCACATTTCAGCTTTTTTTTTTTGCGATACAGTGCCATTTACACTTCGGCATTTTATCTAGCGAGGGAGAGAGTTATTGCCCGTCTTATAGCGGTCCACTCTACCTGGATCCTCAAATTCACGCACAGATCTTCAGCAAAATACATCTTATTGGAAAACTACTCAGTATTTTTGAGTGGTCTCCCTTTTAGAATGTAATTTAAAAAACGTTTAACATCCTTTTACAAGTTCTGATCTCTCGTTTCGTCTACAGAGTGTGTATTTTTTAAACAGTGAGAATGGTTGAAATGGCAGTTTGCAGTTTAATCTATATGTTTAAAATTCCAGAAGGATATAAATGTGGAAATGTTATACGGACACGTGTGCAACCACTTTGCCTTGAGTGTTACGCAGTGAAATGATACCCCACCGATTAAGTATGACCCTTATTCGCATGTTTTTAAGTTTTTCAGAATGCACGCCTTTGCACGTAGATGTGATGGAGAACCTGATGTATCGTCACGCGCTTGCTGCTTAACATCCTGCGCGAGCGAGTGGAAGTGAAGGACAGCGGCGGCAGCAAGTCAAAGGATTGTTTTTAACGAACAGGCGAGCGATAGGTCGGTGGCCGCGTATCTGTCACAGAGAGTGGGCTGACACGATAATCCTATTTGCGGCCCGCCCTACTGACCCTGTTTCTTTTGATTTCTGCGTTAATCTGAAGACTGCTCTGGATTACTGACCTCGTTCTCTCAGCGTGACTCGGGGTGCATTGAACCTTCCAGATGGCCAGGGCGAACGATATAAAAGTGTGACAGGCCTCCGAGCCGGGAGTTGATTTGTTGTTGTTGAGTGAACGAGTGGCTGAGTTCCGAGCGATAGAAGACGAGAGGTGAGAGAAGTGAACAGCGCGAAGGGAAATCTGCGACTGCGAGTATCAAGCAGTGAAGAGTGCGGCTGGCCGGCTGGACTATTGGACTAGATGCGTGAGTGAAAGACGTTACAAATGACACCAACAGATATACTGGACATGTGCTAATAATAAGTATGAGTTAATTGACTGTAACCAAACAGAGACTTGAAGATGGACGTTCATTAGAGTTGAAATTGACATTAAATATTGCGCTAAATGTGAAATAAAAAGATTAATAGTGGATACAGTTAATTTAATGCTGTAAATAAAAGCTGCGTGAATAAATTAGAAATCAAATTTAGTTCTTTTATTTTTATTAAGACCTCCGACACTCACGGACCCAGATACGCCCCTCAGGCGTCCTTGTAACAGCACAGACAGTATCACTCATAGAGTAAGGATGAGGTAGATCGATTTTTTTTTCTGTGCATGTACCCAACATTTACCTACCCGAAACCAACACGACACTCAAAGTCACATGGTAAACAGTGATGAGCGTGCTTTTTATACCTTAATTTGCAAAAGACAAGCACTTCCATACGAATAAAATACTTTTATACCAATTTGAATTTAATCAAAAACATCACAAATTCGTTAAGAGGAAGTATACAAACATCTCAAAGTACATACTTGTTTACGTAAACAGAGAAATCTCAAATCCTATCAACGTCGTTTATGATAGTCATCTTGGCAGCAAAGCAGTTCTATGTTTGGAACACTAGGGCTGGCTCTGCGCAGCAAGCGAGATGGCTCTACCCCATATTCACTGCACGAAGAGAATGGACACTTCGTCTTCAACCAGGAAACTCAACGGAACACATGCGTAGTGAAGGCGAGGGTGGTGATTGCGCATTTCAAGCACGTGACGTAAGCATCCCCACATGTGTGTGTGTGTGTGTGNCCCATATTCACTGCACGAAGAGAATGGACACTTCGTCTTCAACCAGGAAACTCAACGGAACACATGCGTAGTGAAGGTGAGGGTGTTGATTGCGCATTTCAAGCACGTGACGTAAGCATCCCCACATGTGTGTGTGTGTGGGTATGTGTGCGCAACACACGAACAGATAAGTGCTGGGCGAAGAGCCGGTATGAGGAGTGGAGACTACACACAGCCACGTTATGAGCTAGTTTAAGCAGGTAACCACGTCCCACCAGGTGACAAACCCGTGACCTTTACTTTGGAGAACAGTTTTGTATGGCCACATATCTGCCGGTGACCACAAGAACACATTTCACTGTCGCTCTGTGGAGGGATGACAATGCTGTAGTTTGGGTTCACGTCCGAAATAAATCTCAGCAGGGTTAAGAACTTTGGGATGTGATTCGCTATGGAATATGGGGCAGAAAACATCACTACTATTATTATTATTATTATTCTCATTCCAGAAACTCCTTGTGCACAACTGAATATTACAATGAAATACAACAAGTACGTTACACCAATTTTGACCAATACTTTGCAACGGCAAGTGCATGCTGCGTCGCCTGGACCAGTTCATCTTCGACGCAAGAAGATGGGCACGCCGGACAACGGAGCATATGTTTCATAGTTTGGTCTTCGCCGCATTCGCACTTGATCTGGTTGGCATCGATGCGGCCCCATTTCGACAGGTTTACTTTGGACATGCCCACTCCTGTCCCCAGTCCATGCAAATATTTCCGTACAGTCCAGTTTCCGTCGTGGCCAGGTGGTGGACGCGACGCTACCGCCATCCGTCCTGGGGTGTTGCGAGTCCTCGGTGCTCCACCCATTGCTCGGAGAGAAATACCTGCGAACAAGGAGAGGACTGGATCAGAACGAGGACATACTTACGCGCTGCACGCCCGTGCACCTGCAGCTCAGAGACCTAAGCCCAGAGGAAGCTTCCTGCGAGCAATGCGGGAACTAATTGGCTCACCTGAAACGGCAACAAGACATAATACCACCTACAGTCGGTTCACGAATGGAAGAAACTTTTGAAAATTAACCTTTGAAAAAACACCCTAGCCGTTAGCTACATGCATATAACATTAAAAACGGCGGGGAGCGCGGATACAGTTATGCTGTTAGGTTGCCACCACAAAGAGAGGAAATAGTTCCAAAGTTTTAACGTAATTATTAATTTATCGCTTACAAATGGGCGTCGAAAAGACTTGTATCTTATTATGCCAATTATTAATGACGTGATGCTAACGTATTCAGATTTCGACGTTTCTTGCATAGTCACATGATCACGCTCAAGGTGAAAGTAATGCGGCCATTTGTTTACTAACCTTCGTTCCTTGTGTTGTTGACACACGTGTCAGAGAATTTGTGCGATTATCTCGTTTAACCTATAATAATTCATTTATTTGTCTTGATTTACTAATATCCGCTCTTTATTATTTGGTTTTTAATAACGCATGATTTTAATTTTTGCTCACTTTCTCGTACTAATTCCTTTGTTTTTATGTGTTTCGTGCACGTGTCTTTCCTTTGCCACTCTATTATAACGTTGCAGTATTTAAACATAAGAATTGTTTTCACATTGTCGAAGACGTAGAATCCTTCACTCGCAAACTCTGCCGTCCTGTTGAAAATCGTCACAACCATTTTTAAATAACGTTTTACAATTGCGCGAAACATCCGACTCAACCACCAAGCCATTTTAACGTCTGTAGCAACTTCGATCAATACTGATTATCTTGCCTTATCGAAAGTCACTAACAGTCGATTGTAAATAGACAACAACTATCGATTCATCAAAATACTCGCATTTTGGGTTTATAGAATGAAATGTTTTTCGCTGGCATTGCATATTCTTTTGTGTAAAATTCTCAAGATTAAAAACTTTACGCGTCTGGAATATCCATTAATAATATATGCATGACTTTTATAATGGGTACGTGCATGTGCGAACACATCTACACACACACACAGTGGAATGTAAACATGGCAATGTTTGTTTACCTTTGGCGGAAGGATACGAAATGGGCTTGAAAGTAAATCTTTAGCAGGGCTTCAAGAAAGTCTTTTCCAGTCGTGGACAGACTATATGACATTACGCAATTATTAAAGGAGAGACACGCCCTTGAAAACTGCGAATCAAGAGTATTTATTTGCAAAATGTTAGAAACTACGCTAGAAGAAACAACAAATTTGTGAGTGGAGTTAGCCTGATTTTCCATCTGCCACCTGTGAACACATAGTTGGTAATGACAAGGCCCGTTATTGGAAAGTTAGGGAGTGCCATGTTATCAACCAAATTGTCTTACCCGTAGGTGCTTATCGATTGTTATTATCCGCCAAATGTTGACTTATGGCACACGGTTATTTTAATTGTCGAATAAGATAAATTTTTTTTATATTAAATAGTGTCTTATCTTATTTTCCCTTAAATAGCTTCTGCTAAGCATGTCTTCAAATGAGTTAAAGGCCATGCCTTTACCGTACAATTGTTTATTTCACAAATTGTTTTTTTTTACTCATAGGATACAAAAATATAAACTGTGTATGAGTTTGGCAAATAATTACGTAAAAATTATGGAACCAAAATTCTGTAATTTTCTATAAGTAAATTGTGTATAATGTCTATAATATCAGCAGAATTTGAGATATTTAAATTATACAGAATAATTTTCGTATAAAAACCGGTGAAAATGGGAATTTTTGCTTCCAACATTGAGGAAGTCACTTAGAAGAATTTGTCTTAAACTCAGTACGTACAGAAATGAGAAATCTTATGCCAGTGCCCTGGTATGCTTCAATATTTTATTTTAAAAAATGCCACAGAGTATGTGAAAACAGCAATCTCTGATAAGAGCTAAATCATTAGATGGCTACATAAATAATGATTTTTGTAATGTGCCGAGGAAAGTGTAACAAATCTTAATTACAAAACTTTTCATAAATGCTCTTCATTACTCGATACCGTTTTTTAAAACTTCACATCGGGTGCAAACGAATCTTCGTGTAGCCGTATAAGATTGAGGAAAATGTATGACATTTGGTAGGTTCACGCGAAAGTCATGTTACCTACAAGAGTTGCGCGTGTACAAAAATAATACAATCCTGTGTGTACGAATTTTAAATTTCGTAATATATAAACTTTTATATCGAAAACGTATCAGCAAAAGACAGATTTAAAATGCGATAACGTTTCAGCGGCAAGGGATAAACGTGTTAGTATCACTTCTGGAATACGCAAACTAGAGATACAGCCCATCCAGCCTCTTCAGCACGAAGGAGCGAGACTACTAAATAGAAAATAATATCAGCAGATGGCGACAGTAAAATTAACATACCATTTCTTATGAAAACTGCGCTAGTTCGAACGGCGTGAAAGGGAAGTGTTAATACCGCCAGCTTCTAGCGATTATTGTAACTAAGAGACACAGAACCAGCCACTACATTTCGGTAACTTCAACTGGAAGCCACAGAGCGATCGTAAACTGCTGTGTTTATTTATAGACCGGAAGTTAACCTGTCTCGCCGCTACCTAGCTTACAGTTTCAACTGGAGGTAGTAAAACTGGCCCTTTATTCGAAGGCCTGACGGGGGCACCTCGAGCACTTTCCGTAAATGTATTCTTTCAGATGTAACTCAGACATAAAATGCCTTAGGAGACACGTTCATACGGTCGGTCTTTAGCTATTTTTCTCAGCTAGAACAGCTTACGAGACCGACCTACTTGCTATTCCTGCATTTATCTTTCACTTAAGAGTTTTTCATTAAATTTTATTTTCAAGAGCTGGGCGATATTTGAATTGCTCTTAAATTTCAATAAACAATATATTGAACAGCAATAAAATGTGCATTTTATGCAGTTTCTTGCAGAATAAACACCGCAGAAATGAAAATACTCCACGTAATATATTTAATAAATTTGCTCTTTTTATTAGAGTTATATGTACGGCAAATTTGATTTTATTTCGATCCCAAAATATCAAAATCATTCCATTTACAGAAAGGAGTTTTTTTAACATCGCAAATACGCACACGCAGTGGGCAAGTTTTGAAAGTTAATACCGAAACTGCCTGCTGGCACACAGGTTCCGATTTCCTATGTCCTGTTAGTATAAATGGAATACGACAAAAATAACTGAATTGCGCATTGTCTGTCGTGTTAATAACAGACAAATGTGCTACTTCTAGATTTCCATACACTGAAGAGCCAAAAAAACTGGTACACCTGCCTAATATCGTGTAGGGCCCCCGCGAGCACGCAGAAGTGCCGCAAGACGACGTGGCATGGACTCGACTAATGTCTGAAGGTATGCAGGAGGCATTGAAATCTGCGCCAATTTAAGAAAGGGTTGCTCGTCTGTCACGTTTAATGATTGTCGTCAGTCGTCGTTTGTCCCGTTCTTTCACGATCTTTTTCCAGCCGCAGGGATGTCGAAGATTTGATGTTTTACCGGATTCCCGATATTCACGGTACACTTGTGAAATGGTCGTACGCGAAAATCCAAATTTTATAGCTACAACGGAGATGCTATGTCCCATCTCTCGCGCGCCGACTATAACACCACGTTCAAACTCACTTAAATCTTGATAACCGGCCATTGTAGCAGCAGTAACCGATCTAGCAGCTTTGCCAAAGCTTGTTGTCTTACATAGGCGCGGTAAACCGAATCGCGTTCCTCTGATTGGTTCCATACCTCTGTTATTTGCATACGCACGCCTATACCAGTTTTTTTTTGGCTGCTCAGTGTATATTGAGACCATTTGTTGTAATTCAAGGAATAAATCTACTACTTGCAACAATTACGTTCAGTGAAATTTTGCTTCAAAGAAATGAGATCTGGCAATAGTGATAATAGGGAAACAAAGGAGGTGGTAATAAATTATGAAGCCTACCAACATCAGCTTCAATAGAGCGAAGGAAAATCGTTTATTCGATTTTGCCTGGAATAAATGTAGGAATGTTCATGGGACTCAACATTAGACATTTATGAACTATTGTAGCCTACACAGGGGCGAACAGTATATTAATACAGGTCTCCGTGGCAGGCGAAGGCCTCGATTTTATTTCCACAACAGGGACACTCAGAAGTATAAAGCATTTCTTTAGATAAGTGACAATTATAAGCATTAGCAGTTGTGCGTCCGCACAATAATCAGGGTATTTATTAAGTGTAGAATATATTTTTATTTGTAAATAAATTGGAAAATTATTAACTCTTTAATTGATTAAGACCTCAATCCCTTAAGAAACCTGGCAAAGACAACGGACTTGTAAAGCAAGTAACAGAATTTTTATCAAGTTATTTTTAACATCATGTCACAAAACCATATAATTTCCTTAACATTGATAGAGTAGACGGTTTTTCTCGGAGTGCTCCCCTTTCCTCCTCTTTCATTCCAACGCCACTCCATTCTCACTTCGCTTCACCATCATCGGCTCTCAAGATCTCATGGCTAAGACTCTACCTCACATGCATGTTGAAATACAGGTTTCGTGCCTATTTCAGTTGTTTAGGGAGACTGATTTTAAAACTAGAACTGTACCTTTCTGGAAATATCAATAATGCTGTAGAAAAAACATAAATTATGATCTTGTTTTCAAGTAATTATTGCGTAATTAGTGAAGCATAATTACAATATTGTTAATATGTTCTTAGCGTTTCACAGTTACCTTATAACTAGGGCAAGTGACTTTTCGCGTAAAAATCGGAACACACAGTAGACTTCAATAATATATACACACCTCAGCTGTTGTTATACCTCCATTGGCTGCTGGTGCCGTGTCCGTCTTTGACCAAGCCACTCAGGACTAAGTAACTCCGACCCTGAACCTTTATGTTTCGTGCACAAACGGTTAACACGGGCCAGAACATTTTTTAGCCAATCAAAAAAGCTGGACGACCCTACAGTGCTTTGGACTCTATCTTGTCTCGAAATCTTTTCGCGAAATATCCCTGCCCCTACTTGTAACAAGCGGTTTAAATTTAGCGGCATTTGAAGTTAAATATAAACGTATTAGGGATTTGGTTGGTTTTCTCCCAGTTTCTTAACATGTGAATTCTTGTTTGTCGCTGTTCCTGCCCAGTACTTTCTTCTTTATAAAGTGTAATTTATTTTCATGTACGCAGAAAGGCCATAATGCAAAGGCAAGATTTTTGAAGTGTTGAGGGTACTTTATTTATGTTCTATAATCAAACATTTATTAATTGTATTTAACGTATTTCTTCGAACATTTTATCGTTTTTCCTACTCACATTAATTACTTGCATACGTAATAAAATTTTATTTTAGTCACGCCAAAGAAGCATAACTTCTAACACGTGTACATAAGCATTTGTCCTAATGCTGTGTCATTTTATGACTTACCTATACTTCCATGCTAATAAAGAAACTTATAAATAAAATTATATAATATAAATCATAAACTTCTAGAACAAGAAACGTTAAGTTTTTATTTGAAAAGAAAGTTATAGCACATAAATAAAAAATTCAACATGGCGGATGAGAACTAGCCATAAGGGCCATGAGACCTTGAACTGATCCCCCATTTTGAGACCTAGAAGCGTGGTAGCGGTAGAGGCGACTTCGCCACGCACATCAAGTGCGCCATCGCCGCTACGCGCAAGGCTATATACATATGTGTGNTATATATATATATATATATATATATATATATATATATATATACACACACACACTGACGTGCAGTTTTCAGCGCTTTAAAAAAATCAGTTTTTAGGAATGTTGGAGTACTTCGAAAAAGCGTTTCTATGGCCTATTCGCGGTTTATTCGCACTTCTTCAATAAAACCTTTGAAAAATCACCAATGCATGACGTGCCCCCTTGGTTGTTTCCTGAATACTCGCAGTGTCATAATCGTTTATTACTTCTGTTAACTTTAAAGTATCTTATTTTTCTTTAAATTAAACGTTTACTTCTATTTTACCTATAAATCATAGTAATTACTTTACACTGACTAAAAACAGGGGAAAGATTGCTGTTTTGGCAATGCCTTGTAAGAAATAGTCGCCACGTAAAATATTACTGAAGTGAGTGCGCACGAATGCGGTGCGCTGCCCTTCGGCGTAATTCTCTAGACTCAGTTAAGCGTTGTTCGCACGAGGTGGAGGAATATCTTGCAAAGTAGAACTTGAGCAGGGCTTGAGGAATTTCGGATGTAACCGTGAACGGACTATATAATGCGCGCGATGTCTTGCAAGTAGGCCTAATCGACGGGCGATAGAGTGTGAAGTGTGTGTCCTTTTCTCGTAGACCAGCACATCGGGCGTGCGTTTAATATTTCCGTAAAAATATACTGGATTGCAAACACTTCACAAAGCGTTTACGTATACCTATATGGGTTATATATACTCCTAAGAGTACGTGGTGCATGGGCCTATTTTTTTTTTCGCTTCGGAGGCACGGCGATACGGGCGACAATAACACGCGCGACCGGCGCCCCGTCGCCCCTACGCGCAAGGCGCTTAACCCGCGTGCAGTACCTCCGCTGTTACGCCTTCCTGTGCAAGTGAGATCTGTAACAGTGATGACTTTGTTACAAGTGATGAAAGCACATACATTAAACCACCTACTGCAAAGTTTAATGTTTCTCCTACGTATTAAGGAAACTGCGAGGACAATCTCTAAATAAGCGATTTTTTTAAACAATTTTTACAGTTTTTTTTTTTTAGAATAAACTTCACGTTATAAGAACAAAACTCTACGGGCTTAGATAATTGTGTTTTAATCTTTCATGGCAACAAGTCCTATTCCCAAGACTCGTAAACGCGCAAAAAACGAATCCACGGAAACGATGCCCGGATTACTAACGCTCAAGAGCCGCTCAAACGTCTTCAATTCACTCACTGGCTGGAGTACTCCTTGGTAGAGTGAGCGAGTGAAGAGATTCGGGTGGCTCTTAACATCGTGGTCTTACCGCCGACGAGGGTGATTGAGGTGACTACGGAGCGGGGCTGGAATGAGAGGACGGGAGACCCCCGAGAAAACGCGCCGACCGACGGCCACCGTCCGACACGATTTCTACTCGCGGAAAATCCGGNCCGTCGTGACGGTGCCGCGTCACACACCGGCAGACACCGCGGTTGTTGAGAGGCGAGAAGCTCGGCCTCGGGGAGAGAGAGCGACGAGACTCCAGGTAGACCGCTCAACGCCGTAACGAGACACCGTCGTCGAGGGGCACGCGCACTAAATTATCCCCACTCGTCCCCGGGACCACACACTTCTCCGCGGGCCCCTGGCGCCCCCACACGGCTCCTTCCCCCTTCCACGGGGGCGGCGAGCGCTCCTCAAAGGAGCTCGTATCTCGATTCATATCTGCACGGGGCCGGCAGCTGCTTCCAACACCCTGCTTTGTCCGAGTCAAGACTCCCGGATGGACTCGCGCAGGCCGCCGGGAGACCCAGGAGGATATACCTGCCTGTTGTGCTGGAGTCCGGGGCCTTCCACCTACCGACCCTCTGCCCGTGAACCAAGGTCTCGCACTGTAACGCACACGTCACTGGATCTGCAGCAAGCTACCTGCAAAATATATAGATGGCCAATTCACGCGGTTATAGACTGTTCACGGTTAAGTGAGCACTTTTGAGGTCCTAGTTACGTCTTCTTTTAAGCCATGTTTTATCCTTTATCCACCTCCTTTAAACAAATATTGCAATTTAAGTAACAAACACAACGTGTATGCATCATCACACTCGGAATTTAACGTCTATGGCTAACAAATAAAATATATGTATTGACTTATTCCAAACGAGAGGGCTTTCAAAAGCGCTCACTTTACCGTGAATAACCTATAGCTACCTGAACGTACACATTGCATTAATTATTCATTTCAGGTGTTGCAAAATATGAAATTCATGGTGCGCATAGTACATACGAATTTATTATACCAACGGACACTTTCCAACCTATAGATAGGGCCAGTGACTTTTCGCGTAAAAATCTGAGCACACAGTAGACTTCAATACTATATACACACCTCAGCTGTTGTTACACCTCCGTTGGCTGCTGGTGCCGTGTCCGTCTTTGACCAAGCCACTCAGGACTAAGTAACTCTGACACTGAACCTTCGTGATTCGTGCGCAAACGGTTAACACGGGCCAGATCATTTTTTTTGCCAATCAAAGAAGCTGGACGACCCTACAGTGCTTTTGACTGTATCTTGTCTCGAAATATTTTCGCGAAATATCAGTGCCCCTACCTATAGATCATCATGGCACAAGAATCGACCAATTATAAAATAGTCTGTGTGTCAGCAGTAACCAATAGCATTGCCCAGGGAAAGGGGCTGTTTGTATTGGTGCTAGCTTTTGGACTTGCACAGCAACGACCATGATTTCACCGATTCTGCAACATGTCAAACGTGAACGAATATACTCGGTAAAATGTGTTGGGTGTTTAAGTAATCACTTTTGAAATACGTAGCTAATGAAAAACACCCCTGCCTTTGAGGTCAATCAAAAACATACAATTTTTTAGTAAATTTTTAGCAAATAACATCTATTTTCGTTGTGATATAAAGTAGTAACCCAAACAAAGTAGGACAATGGAGGAAAACTACTTGTCAAAAACGATTGAAACAAGCTGTAAAAATTTCTAAATTATATCTTTTTAAGTTAAAACAGCCAGAAGGTTAACCATGTAAACCAAGCGTCGGGTTTCAAAGAAACTGCAACTTACCACTCTTGTGACCACCTGGAATTGAGCTGAAAAATAACACATTTTTAAAATTATTTTGTATTTTAATTTTATTACCATCGATAACTTGTCCCGAAACCATAAAATATCCCCCCCTCCCTTCCCAAAAAATTTAAAATGATTGTTTGTGTCTTGAACAGCTTTAGCTAATTTGAGTGTAAAAGATGGAGTGGCGTGGATGCAGAAAAAAAAAATTGAACAACACACAACGCTACGAGGTTTTTGTCTAAAACCTCGAACTAACTGATCGGTCCTTTGGGATATTAATTCAGAGTATGTGAGTGGGTCGAATCCGTACCCATCTGCTTCCGAGGTTATATTTGGCGTGTGTGGAAAGGATGGTCACTTATTTTTTTAATGGTCTCTCTCCAACTTATTTTTTATGTTTTAAATATTTTCTCTATTTAGCTGACATGCTTTTTTTTTTTTTTTGGAAAATGCCGCATTAAATCAGAGCCGTGAAAAATAATACAAATATACTGAAATAAGTATTCATAAAATTTTTCGTAAGTAGCTCGTATTTTTCATTCCATAATTATGATTATTTATAGCGAGGGAGCAAAGAGATTTGGGCGGCTCTATTGAGAGTCTATGAGGGTGATTGAGGTGAGTATGGAGTAGCGCCGGAATGAAAGTGCGGGGGGAACGGGAGATCCCCGAGAAAACCCACCGACCAGCGGCATCGTCCGGGCACGATTCCCACATGCGAAAATCCGGGGACTGACCAGACCGGGGATTGAACCCGGTTCGCCTTGGTAGGAGGCGAGCCACGGGCCCATAATTTATAGTAAAATGTAAGTTTGAGTACTCCCAAATACACGCAGGCGCGCGTAAATAACTACACATTCTTTTTAAAGCCTTTGTATTAATTTTATTTTAGCGAGACTGTTGTATAGTAATACTTAATTCTGAGGGCACACCGAGAAGATGGTTTTTATTTGCCGAATCATTGCTTATTTCGTGGCGTCATATTTTACTGGAACTGTGACCGAGCGAGAGATGGCAGTGGTATCGCACTGGACTTGCATTCCGGAGGACACGAGTACGATCCCCCGGTCCGGGAATTCTGATTTAAAATTTCCCATGGTTTCCCGAGATCACTCCGGGTGAGCGCTGGGATGGTTCCTTGCCGCGGGCCTTGGCCTACTCCTTCCCCGCTCCTCCTTCTCCGAGCAACTTGCTCCGTCTCTAATGACCTCGCTGTCGACGAGACGTCAAGCTCTACCTACCTTCTACATTTGTCTCTCGTAATATCCTGTAATATCGTAGATGGTAACTGAAGTCATATACCAACGAATTTTCATAAACACAATATTTAAATCATAAGTTATGTCCGTCGTAGGTAACGCCATATTGCATGACGGGTATTTTTTTAAGACGAACTCCACGGCATATTAATTAAAAAGGCAATTACGAACAATTTATAAAAAAAAATATATGAAATATTACTAGAGGAAAAATCTAGAAGTAAATAAAAGTAAACTTTACAAATATTGCAGTTCGGGCAGAAACCTGAAATCGGATTACACGAACGCACGACGAGAACTACGTTTCCGAATGATGAGATTGCAAAATTACGCAGTCTTTCCTTCAGCAATGACGGTAAAACAGGCAAGAGTAGCTGATTAAAACAGCCTTTTCCACGTCACGCAGAACAGCACGAGCGCGTGAGTTTCGACTGCAAGCACACGGCGCTGTTTTATTGGCCGCCAACCTTCAGGCAGAGCATTTTCCAAGGAAACAAGCACAAATGTTTTCCAGACTGCTCGACACCATACATCACAACCGGAGATAACGGCTGGCAGGTTATCTTTATGGCGGGCAAATATTGGTGCGATGCGCCCAGTAAACAGGTTTACACAGGTTACGTGGCTTTTTATCTGTATCTTCCACTGACCGCTGTAGTTATCTTTCTCTTAATTTAACACGTTCGTGAGCCATGCTCACTTTATTGTTACTACCCATTGTTTACACTTCCTTCTATATACAGTGTTTCTTAACCTGGGGTCCGCGGACCCCTGGGGGTCCACGAGTATATGTATGGGGGTCCACAGTTTCAACTCTGGACCATTTAACAATAATAAATAAATGCCACCAGGTGTCTCGTAATCGCTACGCTTACTTAGCACGACGAACGTGCGCCAGCGGGCGGTGTGCGAGACTGACTGAAGTGAGTGCGGGCCGTGACTGAACAGATTACAAGTGGAATCCTATTTGAGATAACAACTTAGTAGTAACATCAACCCGACTATCGCTAATTTAGTTGCACCAACCTTCCCATTAACGTATTTTTATAAAAAGTATTTTTTTTATTTGTAGTACTAAAATTAATGGTTCGATATTTTTTGCTGTTTTTTTTTATTAAGGGGGTTCTTGAAAATTGCGCTTGATTTCCTAGGGGTCGGTGGCTGAAAAAAGGTTAGGAAACGATGCTCTATATAATTATGAAACTAACAGTTGTATTTGAACAATGATGCTATACCATCATGTTCGCAATGGTAATGTTGTGCTGCTCGTTGATGATTTCTACAAGGTCTATGTGATTACGCGTGGTTTGCTGGAAGATGTCGCACTACGAGATTAAATGCTCTGGCTAGAAAAAATGATTAATTTTGTCAATTAGCCACATACAGTATTATTTTAAGCTACGTGAATATATACATATAACGGTGCTCTTCTGCGTGTTTTTGTTTAATTGAAAAAGATAGTAATAACTTTACTGACAGCAACACATAAATAGCTTAAAAGCACCCAACCAGTAACAAAAATAAAACAAAGGAACAACAAAGTTACATAATATCTACGTTTGTTTTACGACAGGATTGACTTGAGATTATTTCGTTAAAATTTTTAAAAGATCCAAAGTCGGGAAATTTGCTGTAGTTTTTTTCGTATTTAAAAATTTATAATAATATAAAAACTTATTGCGCTTCCCATTACATCTCAGGGAATGCAATTAGGTTGAAATTTTTAATATAAAAATGATTGTATTTATATAAGTTTCATTCGTTCATGCTATTTATGGTAGGAAGGAGAAGAATACATGCATGTTTCACGTGTAATAACAGAAATGTGTATGTATATTCCAATGATGATTTTTTTTTTATTTTCTGGGAGGGAAGTTATCCGCAAAGCTTACCAGTTTGAGCACCACTTGGTTGGCAGGGATACAACACAAAGACTTCTGGATTTTTCTTCCCCTTTCCCCTCCCCCTTCCTAGTATTAAATGAGGCACTAAAGAGCTTCGCGAGCAGGAGGAGGTGAAAAGGGC
>NQII01000194.1:802362-830464 GCA_002778355.1 Clitarchus hookeri | reverse complement strand
GAAGGGAGGTGGGTGTGGGTGGAGGGATGGAGTTCGCCGCCTGTCAAAGGGGAGGTTCACACGGTCCGACTGCCCCTTGTGACTTGAGGGGTTGTCTCTAGCGCCATGCCGTCGGCGGACCTCACAAGCTGAGTTCCTGGCCACAGGTACCTATATATCTGCCCCCACGGCTCAGTGAACCATTTCGAAGGCGAACCACGAAGAAAAAAATACTACCTTCTGGTAACTGCCCGTTCTTCAGAGGCAGTCTCTGACAGAAGTCGCATACCTGCGGCTTTTTTTTTTCCCCCATGTTTGCGTCACAGAAGCGCGGGAGCGATAAGGGTGACACTTCCACGTGCATCAAGCGCGCCATCGTCTCTACGCGCAGGGCTCTGAAATGGCGTGCTGTGTTCTCGTCGTGCTGCCGTGTACCTGCGGGACTTTCAGCGGCGACCCTATCATTTTATTGGTGGAAAATCTGTAGCGAGGTTAAGTGCAAGCCCCCTCGATCACTTCTGTGTATAACGCGTTTATTTTGAGGAGCAGCTATTTGAAGAAGCCGTTTTTAGCTATTTGGGAGTGCGTGACATCTTACAAGTAACCGACAGGCGTAATCTGAAGTGTGCGATCTTTTCGTAGACTAACACATTGGACGCACGTTTATTAGATTCGTAAATAAAACCTGCATTTCAAGAATACTGCAACGCAGTTCTAGAGACACTGACTGTTATGCACCCAGTCAAGTTGGTAAAGACGGAAGGATAGTGTCTGGCAAATATTCGCAAATAATGTCAATATTTCTCTTCCTTTCTGTTTTTTTAATGCATGCAAATTTAAGAATTGGCAAAATTTGTGAAATATTTACCTTGCTTATAATTTAACAGTTTCACTTAAACAACGGATGAGTACAATGGCGAGGCCCATGGCAATGTTAATTTTACACGCGGCGGAAGAATACCCAATGTGCATGCAAGTAGATCTGAAGCAGGGCTTTCAAAAGTCCTTAGTTTACCGCGAACGGCCTACGCTCTATATCTGAATCTGTGAGAATTTCACTGTTAGAATGAGTTAATAGCATCTGACTTATTCAAAAGTCACTTCAGTTACTTTTAAGCGACGAGTTTATGAAAAACGCCCGTTTTCCTTCACGTATCGATTCACTGACATTTTCAACTGATTCTTCAACCATTTTTTTTTATTTTACTGTTTTTCAGTGGTTTGCTTTCTGACTGATGGATCAGTTAAACTTTGTTCTAGAGTTCTATAGTTTGTTTGTATTTTTTTTCTGAAAATTAGGATAGTGACAGTCTTTCTTAGTGAGTTTGTTTGATGCCTAACAATGCCGAAAACTATTCTTACGGAATAATTTCCACAGGAGACAAAAACAAAACTGTAAAACGTGAAAATATTTCTCTACGCACACACCATGCTTTACACTTTGGATAACTTTAGAAATAATAATTTCAATCCACTGACCACGGTAGCTGATTAAGTATAGTATAGGTGCAGAGATCCGGGATTAAAGGTCGTGGCTTCGATTCCCGGTCAAATTAAAATGTTTTTAATTTACATCATTTTTTCTACGGCAAGCCATACAAATATTTATTTGAACCAATCAAATCTTACACGTTTGTGGCAACTGATTGGATAACTATTCACTTATTCATTTAGTGAATTTTTCCTTCTAAAGCAATCAGTGGTTTTCCACTCGTTCTAAGCGGGGCCATTTTCACTGATCGATGTAGTTGGATTTGACTGCGAATCGGCGACTTTCCGCCGATTCGAATGCAGTGTGTGCGAGCGGGTCGCGCAGGTGACGAGCCCATCGCCGGGCACCGCCCACCCGGAAGCGTTCTCGTCAAATATTTGGTTCTCGGCCGGTATCTTATCTCGCCTCCAGCTTTCTGCCACAACACACTTTCTGCCCGATCCCCCCTTCACCCTTTCCCCTGCATCACAGCCGATAAACTACCGTCGATCTGTTCCGGCATGTCTGCAGCAATCACTGCGACTTGGGATCACGTTCTGTAGCGAGTTGTCACGAACTGCTTAGAAATTGACGTTCTCTTGTATAACCCATTCGTGCCTTCTTCCAACTTTTCTGAAGCCCTGCCCCGAGGTTCTACTTTCAGGGTATTCCTCCACCCTGTGTAGACAATGCATAAGTACAGAAAATTACGCCAAAGGGAGAACTTGCAGAATTTGCGCTCACCGAGTTTAATCATATTTTCCATACTTCTTACGAGTCATTACCAAAATGCCTGTTTTCTCTATGTTGTTATTCATGTTAATTATTGATTAAATATTATAATTTATATATAAATAAAAAGTAAATTTAACAAAAAATAAGATGCTTTTATGTTAACTGCAGTACAAAACGCTTGTCATACATGACATACCTAGGTAACAAACGTACAAGTCGTGCATGGAGTGATTTCTCAAAGGTGTGATTCAAAACGTGTGACCGTACTGCGAATAAAGAATAGCAGTTTATATTTTTAAGGAGTGTTTCAAAATGAAAGAGATTATATTGTATATTAATATACAATCACAGTCAATAAATACGTGGACTGACTGGCACTCGAGTGTAGGCAGCCACGAATCACGTCTTCCACTAACTTATTGGCCATACTAAGTACAGTTAGACATCAAACAGAAGTTTACAACTTTTACAAAAATTCTAATTCGAAGGAGCTTTTTTCTCAAATATTATGCTAGCCTAAATTACATACACTGAAGAGTAAAAAAAAACTGGTATAGGCTGGCGCATGCAAATAACAGAGGTATGGAACCAATCAGAGTAACGCGATGCGGTCGGCAGCTAGATCGGTTACTGCTGCTACAATGGCAGGTTATCAAGATTTAAGTGAGTTTGAACGTGGTGTTATAGTCAGCGTACGAGCGATGGCACATAGCATCTCCGAGGTAGCGATAACATTTGGATGTTCGCGTACTACCATTTCATGAGCGTACCGTGAATATCGGGAATCTGGTAAAACATCACATCTTCGACATCGCTGCGGCCGGAAAAATATCGTGAAAGAACGGGACAAACGACGACTGACGAGAATCATTAAANGGTGGCTACACGATATTAGGCAGGTGTACCAGTTTTTTTGGCGCTTCAGTGTATATAAGAACTGAGTGTCGCTTCGTAACTCAGTTGTAGTTCTGTAAGTCCCAGATTGTCCCGAAGCCGAGAGACCGGTGTGGCCACAGAATAAATAACCACAGAGACAGAATGGCGTGGCGTGCGTTCTCATTCTCTAATTGGCTGCTAGAGCGTCCGGAAGTGGGCCATGTGACTGACTGACTACTGCAGACTGAGAGAGGTTCCCGATTGGCTGGTCCGCCGTCTGGCAACTGAGCTGCCAGGCGCTGATTGGCGAACGGCGTTCCGACATGTTAGCGGATGGTGACGCCGTTTCGACTGGCGTGTGCCGCTGCAATTCGCGGAATAGACGGCTATTTCACCTCTGCGTTCTTAAGTACTATGCGGTATGGATATGCGTACTACCGCGCCAAGCAGGATCACATCGTGTGCGCCTTACGCACAGCGACAGGTGTTTTTTCACGGAAATATTGACGGCCATGCTAGACTTCAATATCCCACGTCCACAAACAACACTTCCTTTGGTCATTGTCCTCGTGTCTACGTGAGGAGACATGTTCTTATTTGACTGGGCCAATCGTAGAAAAGTACTCCGACACTGAACGTCCGTTATTCGCGGACAGACACTTGAGGCACGTGACATGTATGTCTGTCTCATGTACGTTGGCGAGATTCTGACAGTTCGATGAAAGTAGCGCCAATGTTTACTTTTCGTTGATGTATCTTTTCGCCATCAGCTGGTGCGTGAAATGGACGCTGTATTTTTTTTTTATCAACACATCAGCTAATACACTTGCCATAGTACTGTAAATATAAACCAATTTTAAGATATTTTAGACTGACATATGTCTACAAAAATTAGTAGGTTATAAAAGTAAAAATATAAAATCTTGCAAAAAATTAAATATTTGCTAACTCTTATTTAATTTGTCCGAGACAGACAATTTGGGTTAACATTTGCGGGGCGGTAGTTGTAGCTATTTTCACACTTTGGACGTCGTAGCTAATATATTCGAGTTGGAAATATGTGACATGTAATAACGTTAGAATTGCTTAAAAATTATTCACGCGTGTCCCAATTACTTCGGAAACAAGGGAATGGGTTTTTGGGAGAACGGTATGGCGTATAATTTACTTAGACGAACGATTACCAGCCGAATATAAACTACTAGTACTCAAAATCGCTGTACACGAAATATACGTTACTTTAAAAACTATGCAGAGCTCGCGGAAAAATAAAACTATTGGTATATGTTCGTAAATTTCTTAGCATGAAAGCTTTCTTCTCTGGCTGGTAATGCTTCGGGAAAGAGCAGATAGATGGCGCGTACGGCATGGCAGAGCGAGGTTTGAGCCGTTTGCAAGCTCAAAAGATAGCATATTTTTAAAAGTTGAATGTTCTTCTATTACTGGCTCGAAACAACACGAATTTGAAATATATTTCGTCAAATTATTCAAAAAAAATAATTCAACAATATTATGCAATATTTCTGTATGCTTTTGAAATTAATATAAAGCCTGTATGGGAGGCATGATTGGAAAGGGGGGATACGATGTTGTAAAAGGTTTTGAAGTTGCGTTTCATTTGGATACGGATCGCTTTATTGTGCATTTCATTTTGAACACCTCTACATTACTACTTTATAACGAAGTTCAGTTTGTAACACTAACAACCACTGTTTTGTGACCTCGTAAAATAAAATGTAATAATTAATCTAGGAACTTTTTCTTATAGCTAATTTTCTGCTTGTCTAATGTGCGTTGGCAGTGCACTCGGAATAGCCAACGTAATATTAACTTTTGTTCTTTCGCACATCAGCTGATACAGGATTTAGTAAATGCCACTTTGTTTGTTTCGTATACTTCAAGTTGCCACTCACTGACGGTCAGAATCTCGCCAACTTAATATGAGACGGACCATAAGATCATCGAACCACCAAAGTGCATATGAACGAAAGTGTTTTGGAGTACAACTGGTCTTGAAATATTTTCGCGAAGAAAAACACCTGTCCCTACTTGTGGAATATTATCTAGGCCTGGCTTTACGGCGAGAATAGCCTCCGCGCCTCGTGTGAGAAGAGATGGACCTCCACTTCATTGTTTGCGCTCGAGGTGCAGCGATACGGGCGACAATAACACGCTGGTCCAGCGCCCCGTCACCCCTACGCGCAAGGCGCTGGACCAGCGTGCAGTGTCTCCGTCGTCACACTTTCATGTCTCAATTCGATCTGTAAGAGCGGGACTTTTTTTACACGCGAAGGAAAGCCCACAGATGCAACTACAACTGCATGGGTTTACTGTTATTCTGTTTCTTAAGAAACTGAGCTGGCCAGCTCTAAATAGACGATTTTTAAAATTCACATTCACGATTTTTTGTTTGTTTTAAATAAACTTCATATGATAAAACAAAACCGCACTGGCTTTGATAATTGGTTTTTTTTTTTTTTTTTGTGGAAATGCATTTTTCCGTGATATTTATTTGCTAAGATTCGCGTAAGCGTGCAAACACCGAAGGTATAGAAAATATGCCCGGACTGATAACTCTTAAGAACACAAAAGGCGAAACACCGAATTATACCACGAGCTCCAGACGCACGCGCCAGCAAAATGGCGACGCCGGCAGAGAAAATGTCGTGAACGCCGTTCACCAACCAGCGCATGCTACTCGCTAGCTGGCTAGCCCGGCCAATAGGGAACATTGCGCAGCACACAGCAGCCAATCAGACACGAGGCCCCTATGTCAGGACTTCACGCAGCCAAACAAAGAATCGATATCGAAGCAAACGGGAACGACATCTCGCGCCTCTGCGTACATCTCTACGCTGCGCCTCAGTCGTGACGTGGTTCTCTGTCCGGCGGAGGGGATTCTTGCTGTTCCGACTGCTGAGACATGCTGGTCATTGGCATGGTTGCAATGCAGCGAGTGAATACACGTCCAGGTTAGCTGCCGTATTAAGGCCTGCCCACGCCAAGACAGTGCTTACGTACCACCTGGGAAAGCAGTAAAAATCAATTGGTAGAGACCTGAAAAATTCGCGAGTTCAATGACCTGCAAGATAGACTCTACAGTCTTACGCACAAATTTGTAGATATCAACTGCACATTGGTTGTCTGTGCTGCCACAGTGGAAGGCTACTATTGGACTAGCGTTCTCCAGGAGGTGTAGAACACCGTGTGAACCAATGTCTAAAGTTATATAAACACACGTGTTTTGAATTCTATCTTGTCCCAAAATGAATCCGCGAATTCTTCAGTTTCTATAAATTGACATTGTACAGTCTGCAAAATAAATTTTAATTATTATACATGCTGAATTACTGGGCTCTTATTTCTTGCTCACTGGAATCGTGATTTCTAATACTTTATTTTTCTGTTCACATTAATTTGCATTTAAGACAAGCGAGAAATGGGTCACTTATAGCCACCATTACAAACACGACATTTCAGCTGGTCTCTGCTTTCTCACTTACCAACGTCACGTTGGTTCACACTACATCGTAAATGATTAATCCACTAAATAAAGTTTATAACTGGCTGACTATCAGTCAGTGGAGTGCCGAGTTGATAGTCTGCTAATAAAATAACCTTCCATATGCAACAGGTAATGCAATCTATAGTTAGGGCTACCAGTTTTTCGTGAAAATATTTACGCGGACGCTAGACTTCAATAACCTATGTGCACACTTGCAGTCTTCCTTTGGCTATTGGCCGCTTGCCTTTGTGTGAATAGGGTCTGTTAATTGAGTAAGCCAATCAGAAGTAGGTTCCTCCGATACTGATCATTCGTTATTAGAGGGTATACAAAAAAGACGCATAACAATTCAAATGATCCAATCACGAAAGTGGCTCTGAGAACTAAAGTGTTTTGGAACACAACTTGTCCTAAAATCTTTTCTAGTAAAAAATAATATGCCTCTATCTATAGTGCCCACTTCATTCGGTATGAAATTATTATTAATTTTTATTTCGATAACTTGCCTTGATGTGCTGTAAAGATCTTGATTGACAAGTATTAACGAAACAATGGAACTAAATATATGCAAATTTTGTTTTCAGTAGTTGAGACATTTTTTTTTTTTTTTTAAGTGTAGCCTGAGTTAAGTGTAGCTAAAGAAAAATATATGATAAATAAACTATTATTCTTGTAAGCAGCAATCAACAAGAACATTCTTTAAGTACATGTGTATATATCGACAACTGAGAGCATGAAAAATTCTATAGTTTCATTAAAAATAGGCGCCGTGCACATTTCACCTTGGCATGTAGTTTCAAAAAACTGTAAGGAAAGACCGTAAATTACCAAACACAACTAGAGCCTATAAACCATGTTTACTGTAGCTGTAGTGGGGCCGCGTTGGTGTAATGGTCAGACTACCCGCCTCCCACCTAGGCGAACCAGGCTCGATTCCCGGCGGGGCCACTCTCGGATTTTCGCATGTGGGAATCGTGCCGGACGATGCCGCTGGCCGGCAAGTTTTCTCGGGGATCTCCCGTTTCCCCCGCCCTTGCATTCCGGCGCTGCTCCATACGCGCCCCACTTCACTCTCATCTCTCCACTCCACTCCACTCCACTTTACTGTAGCTGAGGTGAGACACTATATGTTGGAAGACCTTTGCTATTAATGAGCTTGTGGCTACTTCTAATTCTGTTATTAGTATTGCTCCATATCCAGTACTGTATTCTCGACGTAAGCTTAAGTTTGAGCTTGGTGATGCTATTTGGGTATTCAGAAAGTTATTTGGTACTAATGGTGATGTTCGTGTATTAAGTCATGTACAGTACGTGCATGTTGCTTAGTAAAGTTATTTTATTTATGAGAAGTATTGCTTAATTATCCCAGATCCCTTTAACACATCCGAAAACAGGTTTGACCTTGAATGTCAATTTACCCTCGAGTATTTATTTTCAGTGAGGTATGAAATTGAGTTTGAGACATTTGCAAAGAAAACAGAGTAGGACGAAAAAAAGAGCTAGATGAATTATTTTGTTCACTTCAACGTGAAAACTGTTTTCAAATGATTTGTCGCAGACAACCGCGAATATTAGATAAACTTTTCACACGTAAACAGTTCCATTACGAGGTAAATAAATATATGTACGGAAAACTTTTAACAACTGAGTCTATTAGTATCCAACTTAGAAGAACTCATATGGGTGAAAATTATACCGCTAAAATAAAAAAAAATGTATTTAACTACAAGAAATTTTTAGTGCTTCCTAGGCAAGTGTGACTGAAAGATTTGTATCTCGGATCCAGATATGGAGACAAACAGCACGATAAGCAAGATTATCCGTCGTAAACAAAAATACACGATATTATTGATAAACTGAATCACTGACCGACTGATCCACTCGCTGATATAATTTTCGACAAATGTAGCTCGTTGGCGGTCTATATTCATCATGGCGTGTCCAAAATGTATTAAAACACGAAAAACTAGAACACTTTGCATGATGCGATAAAAATTTCCTTTGTAGATAAGATAACAGGAGATCAAATGTCGTAATCCATCAATCGCGTAACAAACGCGAAACGTATAAAAAAAAAATGTGGATGTCCAAGTTGACCTCGAACAGCAGTGTGCACTTAGAATGAATTTTTAAAATTTATTTATAGTCTCAAGGTGGAACTTTATAAGGAGAAAATTGCCTTCAGATTCTTCACATGATATCCAAAGGCAGATGCTATTAATTTGTTAAACATACGCAACTGAAATCTCTCAACGCCTCTTCAATAACCTAAAGTTTAGACGCGCTTTTCAGACAATACTTGCGTTAAAGTGGGTCTCGTTTTAAGCATTTGTGTATATTCCGATTTTAAAAAAAACTGTGGAATATTTCAACGTAAATCTTCTTTCAGGGCAGAAATGAAATTTGTTGGTTTGTCGTTGAGAAGTGCCAAATCACTGTAAGTAGCCGATATTTATTCTTCCGTACAAATAATAACAATAATAATGGCATTTGTGGAGTGCGCCCAGGGCAAGGCAACACCCTCCGAGTGACGGTCTTTCCAGCTGGGACCCGTAGGTGACCGTCATCCCCGGGCATGACAGAAATGAGGCCCTAGAATGGAGCGGCGCTGGAATGCAAGGGCGGGGGAAACGGGAGTACCCCGAGAAAACCCGCCGGCAAGCTGCATAGTCCAGCACGATTCCCACATGCGAGGATCCAGGAGTGAACCCGCCGGGGATCGAACCCGGATCGCCGTGGTGGGAGGCGAGCGCCCTGGCCACTACGCCACCGCAGCCACCTCTTCCGTACAAAAAAAAAGAGTGTTTTAAACTGTAGCGACAATGCTGTATCTTTCTTGAACATTTTACCACATTAAAACCCTATAGTCACAGCTTAGAATTCCGAGGAGACACAACACGCGCGCAGTTTGTTGATGCCGTTTCCCGTCGCCGTCGTAATGTTTCCGTACGGCCGGGAGGACGTAACTTTGAGGCGTTCAAATTGTTCTACTAGGGTCGCCCTTTAGCAGGTATGGGCTGTGGGCTTTGTCCATCACACCATCCTGAAGCTGGCAGTAGCAACAAGTGCGTCATTCATTCCGCCAACGAGTCGTCATTTCTTTTGCTGGAGATCCAGCTAGATTTAACTTTCCCCGTCATTCTGCGCTGATTGGCCGAGGCGACTTCCTCGAACACGAAGCCATCGAACCCACTTCAGAGTGTTTAATTACGACGGCTGCTGAACCACCCCCCTCTCGCATTTCATTGGCTATTGGTTCCCCGGTGAGTAGAGGGGGGGGGGACCGCACAGCAACTTGCTGGGAGCCGGGAGATTTTATCGCATCCTCTTGGAAGATCTGGCGTTCACCCTCATACACCCTCCGGTTTTTGTAGTCAGTCTTTGTGGCTNGGGGGGGGGGGGCAGTTAAGGTGGGTCTGACCTGGAAGCTCTTAGACTTGCAGCTGCCCATTCCCATTGTGTCAGATGTCCCTTAAAGAGACGCATTCATCACCCTTGTAGACCCCCTTGTCGTCGCCTTCGGATCTGATTCCTACAAAACTTTCAAACTGGCTTCTAGTTTATTTTTTATTGTTTTTATTTACCTAGAATTATCCTACAGAACGTCACAGAAACTTGGTACACGAGGCATGTCCATACATACACTTAAATGGTAAACAATTCATGTATATAAAGTCACAATTCAATATAAAAATTACACATACCTATCATCATAAGCACATTGTACTTAGTAGTGACAACTGACTACTTAAAATGATTAAAGTGTTCATTTACTGAATAAAATACATTAGATATTAAAAAAAATTTAACCTTATCTTTAAATTGAGTGTTTTTGCTCCAGCACAGCATTTGATACTCATTTGGTAGAGAATTAGAATTTTTTATAGCAGTGAAGTGTAATCCTTTTTTGTAAATTGAAAGGGAAGCAGATATAATATGTAATTTCTCTACAGCTCGTGTTTTATAATCATGGATTGCACTATTAGGAAGAAATTTATCTTGGTTATCAGAAGAATATGAAAGAACATCGTAAATGTATTGACCTGTTAAAGTATTTTCTCCACTATAAAGAGCTGTCTACATGATTCCCTTTGATGTTTATAATAATAATATCCTTTTGGTGCTCTTTTGAAGAAGAAACACTTTACCACTGTCCGTCGAAGTATCCCAAAATAAAACTCCATATGATATAATGGAGTGAAAGTACGCTAAATATACTTTCTTGAGAGATGATTTAGACAATAATAATGACAGGGGCCTAAGAGAAATACATGCTGCACTAAGTATTTTAGTTATATAACTGATAAGTTTTTTTTCCAATTTATGTGATTAT
Source organism: Clitarchus hookeri (assembly GCA_002778355.1). Lineage (NCBI taxonomy): Eukaryota > Metazoa > Arthropoda > Insecta > Phasmatodea > Phasmatidae > Clitarchus > Clitarchus hookeri. Next base: position 819,565 of record NQII01000194.1, on the reverse strand, counting down.
CAAAATATAAACAAAGGAACTTAGCAAAGGTAACATTTAATAAATTATTATCATATGGCTTATAAGTACTTCTGAACTAATCTTATTTACTGAAGTAAATTCCATATAACCTGTTTATTCGGTGTTAAGAATCAACATGCTTGCCGAGAACCAGTCTATTAAATTCGGATACGTTAATTGTAATTTTATTTTAAGTTGTTCACGAGATATTGCTCTTAACAAAAGGCTTGTATTATCAGAAAACTAAACAGTATTTATATCTGACTCTAGTAAGATTGGTAAATCATTTATAAAAATTAAGAAAATTGAAGGCCCCAAAACAGAGTCCTGTGGTACACTATGTTTTATGTTTACTTGCGTTGATAAAGAACCTTCAGTTTTTATTAAATATCTAACTGTGGTTCAATTCTTGCTCAAATATAAAATATTTAAACATTTTTAAATATATTTTTTATACAAAGTAGAACACCCGCGTAACTAAAATCAAAGACTTTTTTCGTTATCCATTTTTATTTTAAACGGGAAGTCGAGAAATTAACTAGAAAGTTAACGGAGAGGTTCCGTGAAATCCCGGAAATTTTATGGAATTTACGGAAAGTCTGTTTCTTTGAAAATCACCGTGTCCGTAATTTTTACGGAGAGTTAACGGAGACCCCTGGATAAATTTTTACCAGCACTTTCCCGTAAAATGAATGAAATTTTTTTTAGCAGTGCATTTTTGCTACAAATAACGACATTATTATTCTGATAAACATGCAATTTTACCTGAATTCCTACGGTTACTATTACTGTAAATTAACATGTGACTCAAGCTTCATATTATTTTTTTAATTCTCCTTTTAACGTACAAACTGGTCTGAAAATATTTGTTCTCAGCAATTAATTTTATTACGTCTATTCGCCGATTTGACAAGAAAAGAAAATGGAATAATAACCAGCACAAAAAAAAAAAAAATAACTGGTCAGTCGTGTCTGTGCGTGTGTGTGCGTGTGCGTGCTGTGTTTGCGCGCGCGTGTGTGTGTGTGCTATTATACGAGCAAGTTGAGATTGCTGTCTTGTGCGACAAAAACTTTAAAAAGCAGACATGTTAATTTGAATAAATTGGCACTCATACTTGTCTACCCAGATACTTGAAGATTTGGCTTCCAAATTGCAAATCTCGGCCAAGTTAATATGAAACAATTTTTAGGCATATACGTTGACATGAATTCTTACAGAACTATGATATGGTAGAGAATGAAAACAAACTGTTTCATTCAGAAGTTCCACTTCTAACAAACATATTCAAAACAACTATCTCTACTTAAAAGTATAAGTAAATGATGAACCGTGGATGCTGAAATTTCTCAGGAAGACCCTTCTTTCTAAAATCGTTATCAAAAATAGGCTTTGATTCGACAAAGTTTGAAGACGGCCGCAGATGTTTCACCGTTGCAATAAACGCGAACAAGTATATGTTTGTAGATGCTCTACGTGCGAATGTCACCAGCATCAACTGTTATCTGTTTTCGCACATGTTGGTATGCATAGCGCTTCCACAAGTTAGAGGATCATTATTAAAAAACTGAATTCTACTCGGCGTTGAAATTTACTAATTTATTAATTCTACATGCTTAATTTATCCTAGGCAATTACAAACGTACCTATAAAAATGGTTTGTTCGATATCAGAAATTCTATCCCTTTTGTATTAAATAGTGTTATTTGCAGAAAAGCAGCCCATATTGGAACTCATGACGCAGCCAAAATTTCTCAAGGATGGCTGAAAAAGGCGCGNGGGGGGGGGGGGGGTTTATGCTGACTGAAGTGAAGGGAGGGACACGTGTATTAATTAGGGCCAATTCAAGGGGAAAATCTACCTTACAGTATAATAAAATGCTTCACAGTTAACTTAGTTGTCTGTCAATAATTCTAATACTAATCGTTGACAACCTTAGAAGCAAACGAGAGGGTGGTTACAACGGGAGCTTGTCACTTGGCTTAAAAGTCACTTGGCCTAAAATTTCAGGAACCCTTTCATTTTACCAAGTCATTTGGCCTAAAAGTCACTTGGCCTAAAAGTAATTTGGTCTAAAGTCACTTGGCCTACAATTAATTTGGCCTAAAAGGCACTTTGCCTGAAATTCATTTGGCCTAAAAGGCACTTGGCCTAAAAGGCGCTTCGCCAAAAAGTCATTTGGCTTAAAATCATTTTAGAGGAAATGACTTTTAGGCCAAATGACGTGTACCCGGTGATGTTAACTCTCCTCTCCCCCGGCTCCACTCCTGTTTGAAACACGGAGAGCGGCTTCCGCGCAGCTACAACGAGCACTCCAACGCACTTCCTCCGTAGGGACGGACGAGGGCCGTCCTCTCTCTCGCGTGCAGGTGGCAGGCCCCCGCGTGCGTGTGGGAGTAGTAAGGAGGTCGAGGGTGGCTGCTGATGTTTCAATCGTCGCTGCGGGCCGCGCCCCATAAATAACTGGCCTGTTAAAGCGCTACTGGCGAGCGCTTCTCCCCCCCACGCCGCCCCTAATAAACCAGATCCGGCCGCTCATTTGAATGGAGCACTGCTGTTCATGCTGATAGCCCCTGGCAGCCTCGGCGAGGGGGTGTGTCGGGGGCGGCTGCAGCCTGGGCCTGCACGCTCCTTATCGCCGTGTTCTCATCTGCATAATGCGACTGCCACCGGCCGCGCATGCGCACCGCACACACCCTACTACGTTATGTTCCTGACGCCGTTCCGAAGGAATTATCGCTACTCGTCTCGGAAAACAATCACTCTTCTTCGGGCGAGACCGCGCAGCCCAACTACCGCACGTTAGACGCAGATTATTCACACTGTTCGAACCAAACCTTCGAGAAAATCATTCTGTGTATGAAGTGTTTCATTCTTTCCTATATGTGTCATGCATCTAAAGTGTTTTATGCTTCTGTTAACATACATGTAGGCCTATCTTATTTTTGGTTAGTTATGAAATTTACCTATATTTTATTTAGAAATTATAATATTCCATTTATAAATAATACGAATTAAAAGAGAGGAAATAGGTGTATTGGTAACGCCTTGTAAGAAATATTTCTTATGCAAAATGTTATTAAAATAAGTGCGTACGAATACGGTGCGTTCTCCCTTTGATGCAATTTTCTAAAACTTGGTTTGTATGCGGCGAAGGAATACCCAGAAAGTAGATATTTTGCAAAGATTCAGAAAAATTGAAAGTAACCATACATTGACTATAGTTAAATTACTCCCTGTCAACTAAAACTGGGTAATGTATATTATATAATTATATATATTATGGTAATGTATATAATATGTAATAATGAAATTATATTTTTGGTTTTAATATGTAGTAATATGCAAGAGTGAATTTTATATTTTAATGTCTAAATATTTTAATATATTTTATATTGTATATCTTAATATAATATTTTTACATATTAATAGTTTAATGTTTTTAAAACAAAGGAGATTAAATATAAAATATAAACACGGGAGGAGCAATGTCTGGGTGACAGCCTCCCCGTGGCTCCCCGTGGTAACTGGCTAAGCCAGGCTAATTGTCACCGCTCCTCCTGTCTGGAGATTCCCAAGTAATTAAACAAATTTTATTTTGGAATGATTTCAATAATTTTACGATATTAATCGAAACAATATAATTATTTCAACATGTTGTGAAGTTAATATTTGAAATATGAATTTTAATGGAAATGTTTAAGCGTTGCCTTGGCAGTGTGGTTTTAAATTAATTAAATATAAAATATAATAAACATTTAAGATTTTGAGAACAATAATTAAGAAAAGATAGAAGCTAAAAAGGAGACCCGGAAGGCCTAATGGCTAAGTGGGTCGCAAGAGTATTCACTATATAATGTCAACTAAAACTATAAAATTTCGTTATACAAAATATTACATAAGAACTAGTTACAGTAAATCCCCGCCGTTTTAGTTTCAAATATATTCTTTGAATGTTATTTACCAGCATACAGATAAAACCCCCCGAAAACCAAAACAATCTTTCCTTGACTAATAATTTGTTCATCGCAACGTCGCTGATAAATATTCGTTAACGCACTCTGACACCGGAACCTGTTTGGCCTTCTACTGGAAGCCACGGTGCACAGTGCCTCCACCTAGGCCGTTACTGTAACAACTAGTTGGTGAACGGCTTTTATTATTCAACTACCTAAGCCTGAATGTCTTGTTTACGGACATGGTATTTTTTGTTAAATTGAGACCAACAGATGATTTAAAAGATAACGACAAATATTAAGTGGGCTGAAGAGATCGCAAATAACTGTAGAAATATCGGCGCTTACATACAATATTCATTGACAAAAAAGTAAAACATTGGTTTACATCCTATTAAATTTGTCAGAGTTTATATTTAAATATGAATAACATTGATGAAACCAGAATTACTTTTAAAGTAAAAATATAAAATTTATGATACGAAAAACTGCAATATATTTAGTTTTTTTCCCTGAAATATTTATGGATCGGCCACTCATCGGGACTAATCGTGCGTCGCATTCAATGGACACCGGGAAATGTGGTGGAGTGTGGTAGAGATGGAGATACCTGGGTGGCTCGTAGCATCGAGGTGTTAAGAGCCGACGAGGGCGAAGCGAGGCGAGTATGCAGAAGAGCCGGAATGCAAAGGCCGAGGAAAACGGGAGATCCCCGAAAAAAACCTGTCGACCGCCGGGGAATCGAAACCCGGTCCACCATGATGGGAGGCGAGGGCTCTAGCCGCTGCGCTACTGCGGCTCCCCAGAAAATGCGATACTCGACTAGGCTATAACGTCCGTTAGCAGTGAGTGGAAGGTTCTGGAATCGTCACTTTTGTTGACAATACCAGATTATTTAAAAGTTAGGAAAAAATTAGGTTGAGATATGTATTTCTGCCTATGCAGGTGTGTGTTGACCGATGACGGCATTGACGAATCGACGTCGTTCTGCGCGCCACCCGAGCAGCCATCACACACAGTGCGGTAGACGCAGGTATGTTTCAAGGAATCTGTGCGTTTGCTATTCACCGTAGAGTGCGCACTGGTGTTCGGGAGTCGCCTAGCTGAGAGATGACTCGGGACGCAACGGTACACACTTCGCTGTGGTTCTCAGTCCCTAGCTCTGAAAAACGCTGCGATCGTTTTATTTACGTATTCTGTGACGTAATATTTTACATTTTATTTTATTATGGTCTTCAATATACACCCACTACTATCTCCCGGGATTTGTTTTATTAGGCGTCAGTCCTATAACTAGGGACAGTGTAGTTGGCTAATATTCTCTACCTTCTTAGCGTTAATGCCTTCCTGGTCATATTTTGGTATAACATATATATTTATATTTATTTTTAATTATTTAATTTTTATACTAAATTTTGCCCGCAAATTTATTCGCATGGAATGAGTCTTTTTTTTTATTTCAATATTTTTTAAATAGTAAGTACGTATATCTATGTCTTTAAAAAAGAAAACATAAAAATAAAGAGAAAGGGAAAATAAATTCAAGTAGAAAAATAAGACAATCGTGGCTGTTAAGTTTGGAGTTGTAATTAGTAATCGGTAATGCCAAAATGTAAGTTAAGATTTTTACAATATTTTTTTATAAATAATATTCCTTTCCATTTTACTATTGGGTTATTTCTAAGAAACTGTTAACCATATGTTTTATTATTTATTATAGTACTTTCACGAAGTTTACAGTTAATATGACAATCTAATATTTTTTCTCCAAAGTAACTTTAAACTTCCATTTCCTCAGTTTGGGTTTTGCATTTTGAAAAACCCCTCCTTAGTGGCTGTCTACATCACATAACAAATTTTTCTTCAAAATGTAATGTTTCTTCCTATGACCAATGGTTGAGGCTGGGCTTTGACATATCAGTTTTTTCTATATCATACAAGTTTTATGTTTATGATAATTTTGTATCACATTTAACACGGCCCCAGGGAATTACAAATATCTCATTTACATTTGAATTAAAATTCTGATAATTGGTTGCGGACAAGAAATTTTTGTGTTTTACTAAGCCAGACAGAACTGCATTACTCCAGCAACGGACGTGTGTCATTAGTGGGTGGACACCTGGGGGATGTTGCGTTAAAACCATTCAGTCACGAAAGTGGATCATGGCTAAAGTATTATTAAATACAGCTTGATATAGGCTGTTCACAGTAACGTGAGCACTTTTGAAATCAACCTTTCGAAAATGTCACTGCCGCAACCTGCATATATTTTATCGGGCACTCTGACTGTCATGCGCCTGGTAAAGTTAGTAACGACGGAGGGAAAGTAGTTCCATTTATCAACGTTGAATTAAAAGTGTTACGCAAGCATTTGTGGAAATCGAAATAATTTATTTTGCTTTCTGTTTTCTCTAATGCATAAAAGCATAGGAATTACAAAATTTGTAATATATTTTTTTTTCTTATACTATCACCATTTCACTTTACCTGCGCATAAATAAAGTGATAAGGTCCATGCCAAGGTTCATTTAACATATGGTGGAAGAATATAACATGTGCATACAAGTAGATCTTGATCCGTTCGGTCACACATTAAATTTTGAAGTGTTGCAATCACGTAGTTGTTTGTTACGCGCTGTACTCGTGTACAGTACTCGTCTTGCAACCAGTGCACAACATGCCGCGTGCTCGATGGTATTTGCACTAACCACTCATGTTGAAGAGGCGTAGGAAATCCTGCAAATCAGATGTGTCACAAGGAAGACTTGGCAGTGATGCCTTACTGTGTACAGCACCGCTCATAAACGTTATTTACGTGCAACGTGTCCGCGGTCATAGACACTGCGAATGAACGGGTTAAGCCGGGATATGAAAATTTACCAGTTTAACGTGAGCAGACATAACCCCTTAATATACACATTCATTTTTATTTTCAGGTGTTGCAAAATAAGGTATTTATGGCGTGAAACGTACTTTCGAATTTCCTATAAGAACGGACACTCTGCAACCTATAAAAATGGTTTCAGTAAATCCAAGGGACAAGAAGCAGCCTATTATATAATAGATGGTGTGTCAGTAACAGCCAATAGCATTGCCAAGGGAAAGGCGCCGTCTGTATTGGTGCTGGCTTCTGGACTCGTACAGCATTGACCATGAGTTCACTTATTTTGCAACATGTCAGGCGTGAACGAGTATACTCGGGAAATTACGTTAAGGGTTTGAGGTACTATTTTCGCGAAAATAGGTCTTCGCTACCTACAGGAATGACATAAGTATGCTCACAGCTCTAACCAGGCCACAGAGTAAATAATTACACAGAGGCGAAATGGCTTGGCAGTTCCTTCGACGCGGGCGTACCAATTCTCTGATTGGCTGCACGAGGGTTTGGAAGTGAGTCTTGCGTCTGATTGGCTACCGCTTGCCGAGAACGGTTTCCTATTGGCTGTTTTTTGCCGCCTGGCAACCAAGTCACCAGGCGCTGATTGGCGAACGGCGTTCCGACGTGTTGGTGGCAAGTGACGCCATTTTGCTGGCGTGTGCGTTTCGAGTTCGCGGGATAAGCGCCCATTTAACTTCTGTATTCTTAATTACTCTGCGACCAGACGTTGTAGACTCGTCGCCTGCAAGGCACCTGCTGTGTTTGTGAGTCCTCCAGTCGACTGGGTGAATAGTGGCTTGCTCTCTTACCTGCCTAACACGTCCTACCCACACTTGTTTTGTGTCGTTTCTTGATTAAGGGCCTAATTAACGAGACATTCAGGGAAACACGTTGCAGTTAATTACGTCATAATAACAGAATAAACGAATTACGACCTTCCTAAGTAAAAAACCAGTTACGCTTCCCACTTCTGTACGAAAGGAGTACACACTGAACTTACACTGTCAAAACCCCGTGTAAATTCAAGCAAATGTTCACGACAGCAGAAGCTATTTCACAACTGTTAAAGTTTTCCCAGATATGGTACATCGTGCTATTTACCGTATCTGCAAGTGAGAACAAGGATATTGTAAAATTATACTTAACGTAATTTAGTATTTAGTTCCATGTTTCGCTGCTTGGCAAATTTGGTTAACTCACAGATGATGGGACTGCAAATCTCGTACCAAAAAATGTGATTATTAATGTCCATAGTCGGTTTTCATGAACTAACAAATGATAAATTTTATTGCTATACCAAATTACAAGTGAGCAGTCTTTGCATCACCACTATTTGCATCAGGTGACTTTCGTGGTCAAGGCCTTTTGCATCATGAGGTTACGGCTGAGATATTGATGTTTTTGGCGTGAAGTATAGAACAATTTATTTATAAGCTGTCACCGAATAACACCCCTGCTTAAATAAAGGATGGTGAAAATCAATAACTCAAAGGAAAGGAAAGAACGTCTACGATATTTAACTTCAAATGTAGTGGAATGTTGGTCACCAAAGCTTGACCGTCTCGTGTGTAAACAATCAACTGGCAACATACGTGCATGTGCCGCGTCGTGTCCTTGAGCAAAGGCCAGCTGATGCACTCGAGCGGACGACGTGTGACGTCCTTGAGACTGCGACAGCTGATATCCTTGCGAAGTTGTGCCACCTGTCGTCTTTGGGAAGGCTAAGGGATCACTGCATCAAAATGAGTGATAGCGGTTCAGAATCGGTTCTGATATGAGAACGATGGACTTTATCACCCCCGAAACTTGGGAACGCAGTTGATTTTCGGGACAACGAACTGAGGACTGCAGGGAGTCCACTTCGCGGGAAAGCCCTCGGAAAGTCGTGAAAGAGTGGATCGAGTCAAAGATGAATTTCAGTGGAAACCAGAAAGAAAGTAAATAGTGCTACGAGTTCACAGAGACTCGATGAACAGTTTGACTGTGGGCGATGTCGTACGTGAAAGATCCATATCATATCTCTTAATAAGCAACTACTTCATGCACTGAAGCGGAGCGATCAAGCTGTCTACACAGACTTTAATGCTAATATTCTGAACACAATTAATTACCAGTGCAACATTAGACTCCCTCAATTAAACGAGCTTCTTGGATGTGGCAATCTTCTGTGTCAGTGAAGTCACAGTGTACTTAATAACACAAATGTTAAACAGTCGCTTATACCAGAAGCTCAAGCCTCACACGCCAGCGAAATGACATCTGGTCAGCAAAATGTTGAAACGCTGTTCGCCAATCAGAGTCCGGTATGCTTCATTTCCCTCGCGGTAGTCAATATTCCAAACTAATTGGTGCTAGTATTTCGTTTCCGTAACCAACTCTGGCAACAATTCTTGAGAGATTCTTCACAGAGTTATGTAAAGTTTTAGCGTTAAAAATTTGTAGAAATTTTGCCTGCCAGTGATTCCTAAACTTTCTTCCCAAAAAGAGTTCAATTTTATTTAAAAAAATTAATTAATAAGCTTTTACAGAGAATTTTCACGTTTCAGTACTTTGACAGCTTTTAAAAAGCATAAACTGAAGACAGATACCCAAAAACATGTCCGCTTTTATACAGATGATCGATAACTGCACCGAATGTAGCGTAAAATGTAGCGTAAAGAACGAAGGGGTCTACAGTACGTTTAGTAACAGGAAACAAGTAATCCTCATCAGGGCATATCCGAAACGAGTTGGAAATGCAGGCAATGCCTAGCGGAACGTTGGGTGTCGGATCGTTGAGCCAAGAGGAGAACCTTGTCTCTCCTATAGTTCATGTGCCCTCAAAAGTCTCATTCAGATAGCAGACACGCTCCAGATAACTTATCGCACATCAGCTGTCACGGAACAAGATATCACCTTGTTTGTAAGTGGCATTTGTTTCTCATATATACTCGTGGTATTGCTGGTGAACTGTTTATCGAAAATGAAGGCAATATTTAGAGACCCATGGAAAACGTATGTTATCAGGGCATTTACCATTATGCTCCAAATAATGGAAAGGGGAGTATAAGAGACACTGTGACTTGGTAACTATCTTCCCTCTCGTTTCACAATATTCTGAGACACTAATCAAATGGGGAAGGCTATCTTCTTCATGCGAACTAATCGAAATGATATTTGTTTCTTCAAGAAGTGTTTTGATGATCTTAGCACAATGACATTACAGTAGAAATAAGTATTATTAGGGTGATAACATTCTCTTCCTTACACATGATGGTGGCTATAAGAGAGACGGCTGAGTAACGTTTTCTGAGTCAAATTTATAAACACCCAAACCAGAGGTGTGACTTGAAACCTCTGTTATGGCTTCTCCGTCCTGCAAAAAGAACAGCGAACGGTATCCCAGCTACCACTTATAATTGTCACGTAAAAGTACGGCATACGGCCTAATTCAGATGCTTCATGTGGCATGGCCTTAATCACAAAACGAATGGTAAATTGACAGGGAAGAAGAACTGATTTTTCTGTGATGACTAAGTGAAAAGCTCTCATTTAAAAAATTAAGGTAACAATAAAATAATAATAATGAATTCACCTTATCCACACACAGAGTTGTGGCAGTAACAATTACACTGAAGATCCAAAAAAACTGGTATTGGCGTGCGTATATTAATAACAGAGGTATAGAACCAATCAGAGTAACGCGATGCGGTCGGCAGCTAGATCGGTTACTGCTGCTACAATGGCAGGTTATCAAGATTTAAGTGAGTTTGAACGCGGTTTTTATAGTCGGCGCACGAGAGATGGGACATAGCATTTCCGAGGTAGCGATAACATGCGACACCCCACACGTCGAGAGTTGCTATAAAGTGGCTCCAGAAACACTCTTCTGACTTTAGACACTTCCATTGGCCACCTAAATCACCAGACATGAACATTATTGAGCATATATGGGATGCCTTGCAACGTGCTGTTCAGAAGATATCTCCACATCTGTGGACTGCCCTGCGAGATTCATGGTGTGAATTGCCTCCTGCTTACCTTCAGACATTAGTCGAGTCCATGCCACGTCGTCTTGCGGCACTTCTGCATGCTCGCGGGGGCCCTACACAATATTACACGATATTAGGCAGAAGTACCAGTTTTTTTGGCTCTTCAGTGTATATTCGTGAGGGGGATACATACGCTCCTGAGCCAAATGCTGTGTTAGGCTGAAGGCTCGATATTATTTGACTTCACTATGGGAATGGCGATGGACCCTTCCTCGGGGAGATGCAGTTCCCGTCTGAATAGACTGATTTGCACATGCGTGACTGAACGGCCATTTATAAGTAATGTGGGCTGACCAGACGAGGCATGGCTGACGTTTCATGTGCGCCTGCTCAGATACACACTTCATGAATCTATTCAAGGTTTTGGGTGCGGCAAAGAAAACAATTCCTTTGACTCTGTTTTATTTACAGCTACGCAATTTTCCTTTAGTCCAAGGAGAAGGTTAGATAAACAAAGGTTTGCTGTTGATAAATGATTTCTTTATACGCGTGTGGAACTGCGTTCTGAGTTTACTTATCAAACGATTTTCTTAATGTGGATCAGAACATATAAAATGTAGCTGATGGTTTGTGAGACAAATAGTGGCACGCACCGTCGTGGTGATCGGATAAAATTACAATTGTACTCCTTCAATTATCGGTGCGTGGCTGACCTGCTGTTTTCGACAATAGTATTATTAAAATAATTTCATTGTTTTTTCAACGTGGCCGTTTACTAATTTTCTTTCTCAAGATGTGTTCTATTGGTCTGCGCTTTTTTAAAACCATTAATGTACACATTAATTTTAAGTTTCAAGTGTCACACAAAAAGGTGAATTTATGCTGTGAAAAGTATTTGACGAATTGTATGATACCATCTGACACTCTGGAACCTATGGACAGAGTAGACGAGAAGAAACCACTTACAAAATAGTTTGTATGTCAGCAGCAATTAATATATTTGTCCAGGGAAAGGCCTTGTTTGTATTGGTGCTAGCTTCAAGACTTGCACGGGGAGACCTTGAACATGGCGCTTGGACTGCGTTGCAGAGTGTTTGAAGCACTCGTTTTCCCACGAAACTATTAANCGGGGAGACCTTGAACATGGCGCTTGGACTGCGTTGCAGAGTGTTTGAAGCACTCGTTTTCCCACGAAACTATTAAGCGAGCGCCCAATGTGCTGACCTACGAAAAGAACACGCATTTCAGACGAGGTCTGTTGAGTGCTTTCAGAACGTCACGCACAATAGAAACATCATTTTTGGGTACTCCAAAATTGCTAAAAACCAATTTTTCAAAGAGTTGTATCTCAAAATATACCCGTCAGATACATACAAAACTACTAAAGGGACCTGTGTTGAACCTNATTTTTCAAAGAGTTGTATCTCAAAATATACCCGTCAGATACATACAAAACTACTAAAGGGACCTGTGTTGAACCTTCCTACAGACTTTCCACCAACAAAATAACAGGGTCACCGCTGAAAGTCTCATAGGTGTACGCAGTGGGACTAAAACACTGATCGGCTCTCAAGACCTCGATGTTACGAGCCGCCCAAATCTCTTCACTCACTCACAAAAACACTGCACTCCAGTTCAAAGCCTTGCGGTTAGCGGCGATGGCGCATTTTATGCGCGTGGCAGTGTCGCCCTTATCGCTCCCGCGCTTGTCGGCCTCAAGCGCCTCAAGCTCCAGGTCGGCGGGAGCAGCCTCAAGCGGTTGAAATACCTTTCCTCTCCATATCTGCATTCGAGTGCGAGTGTCCCGGTGTCGATGCGGGAGGATACTGAAGGAACACAGCGACACCAGCCCCGGGGACTGTGTTTGGTCAGCTGTTGTATGAACTGGAGGCGCCTGCGCTGATATCGTGCAGCTCAGTCCTGTGCGGTCTGGGCCCCACACGCAGAGTATTCTCAATGCTAGGTGCTGCTGTGAGCGTGTGTCTAACGGGAGTCGAGGCTCCCAGAGCGTTAGGCAGCGTGGTGTGTTGTCGCACTCTGCGACTGACGCCAGGCGCGTAGTGCCACGTAGGCCTATTATAACAGGCGTGGACCTGCCAGAGGCGAGCCGAGTTCAGCGGAGGAATGCAGCCCCAGATGTTATCTCTAAGAACTGTATCACACACTACAGCGACGTGAGGGAGGTTTGTGACGGGAGCAGGTCACGCTTGGCCGGTGGGCGCTTCACTACCAGTGGAACAACTTTCACCATCTCTACACTGTTGATATTTTGTTTTTAACGCACAGGAATTGTACCAAAATCTAACCGAATGAAACTAATAAATACCCATGCATTTCATTCTAAAAAAATTAAATGGGAGAAAATAATTTTTTTTAAATATATTTATGAGCATATTTACAAAGAACTTAAACTAAGCCCCGTAAGGCGAAGAAATTTNAAATAATTTTTTTTAAATATATTTATGAGCATATTTACAAAGAACTTAAACTAAGCCCCGTAAGGCGAAGAAATTTCTTTTTACCTACTCCTCCCCTTATTTCTAGAAATGTTAGTAATACAAACATTGACACATTTTCCTGCAACAGTCCTTGTCCTTGCGTTATGATTTTCCCTTTTTCTGCTTTAACCTTTGTCGTGCCTTGTCTTCTTGTAAATGTTCAAAGTGTCTATGAAAACAGAATAGCNGCCCTTTTTCTGCTTTAACCTTTGTCGTGCCTTGTCTTCTTGTAAATGTTCAAAGTGTCTATGAAAACAGAATAGCACACGTGAGGCGAGATGCACGATACTTTCCAGGTGTAATAACTGAACCCTATACAAGCCAAGAAAACGTACGAGACAGCCACAATAGCAGCTGATGTACAGGAACAGGAGAATGTCACGAATTTATTTGAGGACAAGCAACATTTCAAACACTATTATATTTGAGTTACTTTTGCGACATGTCGGTATATTATTAGACACACTGTGGACGAATCCTACTAACTGATAGGGATACATTAGATCCTTTTATAAATGCAAGTCGTAGACGCACATAATATTTGTTTATGTGTACCCGTAAAACTGGACGTTTGTAAGATGCTAAGCTCTGTTATCCAAGAAGCGACTTATATTCGAAACGTTCACTGATTCAGAAAAATGTCCTTGATCTCGCTAACTTCTTTAGCAGAAATGTGGGTCCTAGAAAACATACCATCAAAAGACAAGAAAAAATAAGGTGTGAAATGTGTTTCGACTCTCTAACATCGCCAGCATGACATTGGGCAGTAGAAAGTTGTCGCGCGTTCAGAAAATATTCTTTACTTGATTACCGAGACACCACATATTTTTGTGACACTCTTTGCCAAAACCAATGATTTAACTTATTAAATGGGAACGTTTGAAGTGAGAACGGCTTCTGGTTGGCTATGACCGGCCACTGTTCTGTAACAAGGAGGCCGAGTTGGCGGTGAAGCGAACCCAACTAACCAGCGAGACACATTACTTATAAGTAGGGCCAGTGACTTTTCGCGTAAAAATCTGAACACACAGTATACTTCAATACTATATACACACCTCAGCTGTTGTTATACCTCCATNACTTTTCGCGTAAAAATCTGAACACACAGTATACTTCAATACTATATACACACCTCAGCTGTTGTTATACCTCCATATGACTGCTGGTGCCGTGTCCGTCTTTGACCAAGCCACTCAGGACTAAGTAACGCCTAGACTAAACATTCATGATTTGTGCACAAACGGTTAACACGGTCCAGAACATTTTTTTTGCCAATCAAAGAAGCTGGACGACCCTACAGTGCTTTGGACTGTATCTTGTCTCGAAATCTTTTCGCGAAATATCACTGCTTCNATTTTTTTTGCCAATCAAAGAAGCTGGACGACTCTACAGTGCTTTGGACTGTATCTTGTCTCGAAATCTTTTCGCGAAATATCACTGCTTCTTTGATTGGATAAAAAAATGTTCTGGCCGTTGTTAACCGTTTGCGCACGAATCGCAAAGGTTCAGCGTCGGAGTTACTTAGTCCTGAGTGGCTTGGTGTTTCTGCCAGTGCCGTGGTCGTCGGTTACCTCCTATAACAACAGCTGAGGTGTGTATATGGTATTGAAGTCTACTGTGTTCTCCGATCTTTACGCGAAAATTCACTGGCCCTACTTATAAGCATAGACACGGCTTTTATGAAGTTTCGAAGCCCGTTGTCACCAGGTCACGTTGCCTATAGCATCTCACTCTTGAGGCTCTCTCTAGCTGGTCCTTTACATTAGCCGGAACCTCCTTCATTCCGAGAGACTTCATTAACTGAGGTTGCCGGTGTTCCAGCGTGCTTCAGTTTCAAATGAACGTCACTGGTCACTTGCCTTGCTCTATCACGCAGGAGGCTCCGCGGAGTTCAGGGAATATGAAGCGCCTGCTTCAATCCTCGCGGTTAATAACCGTTTACCGCTAAAAACACCGACTGCTGTGTTACGATTGGTCGCCGCCACATACGTTTTACGTAAGCTATAGAATATAACTATTTAATTTAACGCTTAAGGAAATATCAACACCGCACACGAACTGCCAAGTTCAGATGGGAACTAACACGTAAGATAGCACATAATCTGTTCTTCTGTACAAATAATAACGCTTAATTTAACGATCAATTTTTCTATTGTAAAACCCAGCATGATGCCTTGTACCTGCGCCTGAATTGCGTTGCAGTGTGTTCGAAATCCGCTTTTCTTTACGAAACTTCTAAACGTGTCCCCATTATACCTATGTATGAAAAGAAAACACATCGGACGAGTTGAGAATAATAGATACCCTCAATACACCACGCAAATTATAAATGTTATTTCCGAGTCCTTCAACATAGCTAAAAACGGCTTTTCCACACTGCTGTATCTCATAATATACTGGTCCGTAACACGGGAAACTACTATAGGAACCTGCACTGAACTTTGCTTCAGACTTTTCGCCAATAAAATTACAAGGTCGCCGCTTAAATTCCCGTATTTACACGCAGCACGACGAGAACACTGCACGCCGCTTCAGCGCCTTGCGCGTAGGGGTGACGAGGCACTAGATACGCGTGTCAGTGTCGCCCTTATCGCTAGCTTGCTTCTGAGCCCGAAACGCGCTAAGAAGCTCCGAGTAGGTGGCGTCCTGAAGGGCGCTGACCATAAGAAAATATTTGGAAAATAAATTTTTCAGCGCCTAGTTAATACATGTCCAAATCATAATTTTACTGTTATAGAAATGTACGAATAATGAAAACTACCTAACATACGGAAATGAGTTAGTTACAACTAAAATAAAATGGCAAGAGATACTTCAAGACGTATATAAAATTGTATACATAAATGTTTTTGCAATATCAATAATTTCCTAAAGCAAATAACTTCTTGCATAGATGGATTTGTAAATGCCTTTAAATATTTGGATAGTAAATTTTGGTAAAAATATTTTAAAATGAGCTAAGACAAGAACTTTCAGTTGCTCTTGTTAAATTTTTTGCAAATAGTTATTATTTTATTTGCACATTACAAAAACAGTCCAATTTTGAACAAAAAAAATATTTTTCTGAGGAATAAGTAGTTGCTGGCAATGAGTACTAGTTGAACAGTATGTGGTACAAATATATATAACAAATTTTTCCGTGGCCAACGCCCTTAAGGGGGAAGTATCCTTGCCATCTTGGATCTACGTATTTTCCTCCATAACTTAATTTTGGGAGTCGATATTAAAAAAATCAAGATGATCAGGGCATAGGGAACACCTTAACAGTTATTTCTAAATCCAACTTATTTTTCTTACATTATTAAATTAAGATCTTACACCGTAATCAAATGTTACCTAATTTTTTTTATTTATGTCAATCCAACATGAAATAATACAGGTATAAATGAAACCGTTCAAATTAAAAAAGAAATCGTTGATTGGTCTTTTATGTCACGTCTAGCTGCGATATTTTATGTCTGGTCATAAATTTTCATTACGAGGATATGTAAGAAAAATCGAAGATGGAATGGGTACTACCTCCTTAGGCACGTGAGTGGAAGGGGGCTGGGGAGGGTAGTTTCGTGATGGCAGGTTGGTTCCCATGGGACGTGGGAACTGTCCGTGACATGATGCTTGCTCTCGCCTGGAGTCTCGTCTTCTTGGCGCAAGGACAGGTATTTGCGGGCGGCACCACCAGCTCTTCACCGGCCTCCTGGACAAACAAGAGCGTGTCGCGCTCTCTTCTGTTTGCCTCCGCGACCGACAGTTTCGCCCCACTCTGGCGTCAGCAATCCAGACACTCATGCCCGGCCGGGCCATAGGTTTTAACTTAGTTTTGAACTTATAAAATTTGAAAATCCCACAAAAAAAAACAATAAAATTTTTAAAACAATACAGAAACTTTAAATAAGTAAAAT
>NQII01000194.1:731500-802323 GCA_002778355.1 Clitarchus hookeri | reverse complement strand
GGGGGGGGGGGCAGATGTAGTTGCACTGGTCAGCCCTGCCTTTGATCAGGACTGGCAAAGGTCTTGGCACACAGGGCGCCAATGAAGTGTACTAAGTACGTTCTCTTCACAAACGCCATACGATGAAATGTGTCGCGTTTATGGAAATGTTTATAGAAAATGGCGTGGCTTCTATGTTTATAGAAACGGTATCCCCAAAAGGAACGTGTAAGTCACAAACATGAAGTTACTTTCACACCCAGAAATGATAAACTCACACAACTCTGACTTGTGACTTCTACACTTATCACAGATACAAACAGACAATGATATCAATATTTACTGTGAAAAAATAAAATCCATTTTTCAGTTTTTAAACTGCATAATATACATAAACATAGAAGCTTCTATAAACATAGAAGCGCGAGGCGGGGCCCTCAGTCTCGGCAGATCTATAGACCTGGTAAACGAGCAGGGTTGACGATGAGCAGCGACTCACCGACGCACTACGCGCGAGTTTAACTAGCCACTTGGCAAAATACACTAGAGCATGCTAGACAGACATCCACGACGCTACAACACGCCGGTCGGGAGACTGCTGGGGAGCTTCGCCCCCCCCGGTCGATACCACCCCACACGTATATTCACCAAGACAGCGACAGCGGCTAACAGCTGTAAATACGAACCCAGAGCCCGACTCAAACTTCAACACGGCAGCGCACCGCAAGCTCAGTGATTTGACCCAAGTTTGTCGGGCTGCAAACTAGATTTTAAAACCCACACCTCAAGAGTTGTGGGAACCTCGGCTCCTGGTCTCGTGACAGCTAGGGCCTACCGGCGGCATATGAGAGATCAGCGGCGGCCTATGTGATCACTCCTTCCGTGCACACGCGCACGTTTTTCGCCGCAGCTTATTCCTTTCATAGAATGTTCGCGGTATCTTCTCTCCTATTGAATCCGACCTTTGAAAAATCACCCTATGTATGATGTATCTGTTGGCTTTTTCCTGAATATATGACGTATCAAAAGCGTTTTATACTTCTGCTAACGTAAAGTACCTTATTTTTGGTTAAACCAATATTTTACTTATATTCCATCCACAATATCATTATTTATAATTAATAGGAATGAAAACAGAGAGAAAATAGGTACGTTGGTAATGCCTAGTTAGAGAGAGTTCTAATCCAAAATATTATTAAACTGAGTGTGTAGGAATGCGGTGCGTTGTACCTTTGGTGTAATTTTCAAGACTTAGTTAAGTTTAGTTTTTTGTGAAGTGGAGGAATAGCCTATAATCAGAGCTTTAGCAAGACTTCAGAAAAAATTTTATCTTGCAGTTTAATGAAACTGCATCGGCAAGCAAAAAAAAAAGATGTATTTGACAATTTTCACGAATTTTTTTCTCCGTAAATACACGTAATATGAAAAAAGTAAAAATATAGGGACATAGATCATTGTTCTTTTACTTTTTCTGGCAAAAGGTTGTATTTACAGAACATTTATTTACCTAGATACGCGTATTTACGCAAACAGCGATTTCACAGAAAAGGTTTATGTGCATAGTCGTCTTGAGTACAACATGCTGTTATGAGTTGTGATCAGGCCTTAGCTGAGCGGCCTTCCTGATCACACCTTCACGCTGAAATTAGTTACGGAATCGTAAACCACAGAAATCCCCCCTCCACCGGCCAGTAAACGGGGACAACGCAGGCCGATGTAGGTCCAAATATGTGGCACCCTGAAACTATAAATTAATGAGGGTCTGGATGGTATATAGAGTAAAGGATTGTTCACGTACACTCTCCGCTATTTTTTAAGAACACCGGACGTTCTTCTTTCTTNGATGGTATATAGAGTAAAGGATTGTTCACGTACACTCTCCGCTATTTTTTAAGAACACCGGACGTTCTTCTTTCTTCCCGCGAGAGGAAACCATCTTCGTTTCGCGCATCTGAGAAATGTGGCTGCCCCGGCCGTAGACGCGGGCGATAAATAACAGCGGTTACATCTTCCTGCTTTTATACTGCAGAAGATAGCTTCTGCCACGGCAGCTGTCGCATGCCGCCTATTGTGCCAACCAGCCTTTATTTAGCTTCACCATGGCGACGGCTTTCGAAAACATCGCCAGTGTTCTTCGCTCTTTGAGTTTGTACGCAAGTAAATCTTGTGCAGTGGAAGCAGCTTCAAAACGTGAAGTGGTTCACAAACAAGGTCGGTCTATTATTTTTAATGAGTGTTCTCCACAAAACTACGAACAGCTAAATTTTTTAGGAAGAATTTAATCTTAGTAAAGTTAACCATTTTGACAATAAGCGTGTGTATCGCGCTGCCGTTGCGAAATGCAGCATTGAAGATGTAAAGTAACTTCTGTACTAGGGATAAATCTAATTAAAATATATTATCATACTAATTTAAATTGTTGATCAACCAATTCCATACGCGCATATAAAGTATCGTAAACAGTTCGTCAGCTCGTTTCACGAATTTTCTTGATAAATATAACACTCGCATATATATTTATTGTGTAATTTATACGTTTTTGTTCCTCTTATATGTCAATTATATGTTTGAGTATTTAATTATGAACCATATTCTTTAAAAGTCATGAATGTAATATGACGGGATCGGCACTGGATAAATATGGCAACAAGACTACGCGCTTTTCTAAATTCGGCTGATCTTGAACGGAAAAAAAAACTTTAAAGCCGACGAAATATTATGTGCGTTCGCAGGCAGTCAGTTTTGGAAGATGAGTTTATTTTAAAAGTCTTTAATCAACTATGAACCACCCAAAGCAAAAACAGTTTAAATTGAGATCAGATGTCTAATGAACTTAACGCGCAGCTAAAAACTGAAACACCCAGAAAATAAAACTATATTCTCGTCAAGTGTATACACGGAAATTTTAATGTCTTCATAATTTTTTACGCAGCGTAATTTTTGTCAACATTATTTTACGTGTAAACAGAATTTTCTTCATTTTGGTTTTTGATACACCAACCACTCTTCTTTTGATATTTGCAATGGTTTATTGCAATATCTATAGTAAAAATATTCAATAATTATTTTTCATTATAATTTTTAATGCAACATAAATATTTATGAAGATCTGCACTTAACATCTGCAAGCAATAAATTATGAGGCCTCTAACAGTTAACTGGTTCAACTCATGGTGAATAATTGCAAATTCGTAAATTAACTGACTAACCATACACCACTTATGTACAAAAATTAGGGATAATAGAGAAATGAATTGTATAGGCGGACAACATCGTTCATAAAAGCATTAAAAAAGTTTTTTCTGTTGTTCAAAATTACGCCTGTTCACGTAAGCCAAAATACGACGTTGGAAATATATGTGACCGGTATGAGATTAAATCTCCTTGTTATGAGACGCCCTCACATCATGGTACTTTGCTAGGCTTGTTGCAATAGTTTTGGACTTAGCGTCTGTTCTACGTCCCGATTTCAGCGGCTGACATAAATAAATGCACCCAACTGAGAATGATCGACAGATGTGAACAATCAACTTCTCTGGAGATCAGTACTCCCCCGCTCTGCATTATATGTTAGTTATCAGAAAGAAGCATCCTTCGTTTGGCGCCTGCCTGAAGTTTTGAGATGCGCTCCTGAGATAAATCCACATGCAACCCGCAGCACCGAACTGTATTGTTGGAAGTTTCATTTCGCATGATTCGCACAGGGGAAAATGTGATGTTCTGGCACCTTCCCGGACGACCTGGGCCATTCCAGTCTGTGGTGAGAGCCGACGAGGGTGAAGCGAGGCGAGTGTGGAGCAGCGTCGGAACGCAAGGGTGGGGGAAACGGGAGATCCCCGACGAAACCCACTGACCAGCGGCATCGTACGGCACGATTCTCACATGCGGAAATTCGGGAGTGATCCTGCCGGGAATCGAACCCAGTTAGCCTAGGCGGGAGGTGAGTAGTCTGACCACTACACCACCGCGGCCCCCTTATTACAGTCGAATAAGGAGCCTTTCACGAGGAGCAGATACGCTCCGCGCCCGCATGATACGTTCGCGTGTCGCTCCCACCCGCGTCGTGAGCAAACCTGCGTTTGGCACCATGGACAGAACATATGCGTGCGGGTGCAGACCCACCACAAAGTTTTGATATGGACAGGGCGCTGTTCTGACGCGCATTCGAGCTTCTTCGTGTGAAAATCTACACTAGCACCAACAGTTAGAAATGTTCGCGTGTGTGCACCTTCATGCGAGCGCGGGTCGCACATGCTCCGTGTGTAAGGGGCCTCGTGTGGTGCTGGCAGCATGTATAGACAAGAGTCGCTCTCCTATATCGTATTTAGTTACAAGAACGTCGGTTCCGTGTCTCACGACAGCGTGGTCATCTGGCGGCAAATGATAGATCGACAGCTCGTAGTCAGATCCTTCCTAGGCAGCGACTGGTAAATTTAGTGAAATGAGGATGAATCGGAGTAAAAATTGAGAGAGAGAGGGATGCGTGGTTGGGACGGTATCTTATGATCTCCACTACTGAAATGAAAGCAAGAATCTGAATTAATTAATTAATTGATTAATTAATCAGTAGGACAGTGACCCATCGAGTTCAGCAAGAACACACCAGAGACTGTTTCTCCAACGAAAATGACCCTGAGGTAAGATATCTTTAATAGGCGAAGCGATGATAAACGAGAGGAGTGCGCCATCTTCATGAAATCTGGCAGTGTGGAGATGGAAGGTAAGTTCCTTTTTCTAGCCAGGAGTATTGATTGCAGGATATCACGGGAGCCTCTCCAGTTGTTTCTACACAAACTGGAATATCTACCGTAAAACACATACACATTTGTGTGGCCCAGAATCACGGGCCCGTTTCTCCCGATTAAACTTGCACAGTAGGACGCTATATAAGCGAAGGCACAAGCACTCGAGCAATACACCTGGGTTCGCTGACGTAACGATGCAATAAAGATAGTTGCATGGACTCGAAATGAGCACGATTGTTGGAGCGCACAAATGTTGGCCATTCCATTAGAGGGAGTTCTCAGGAACTGAACTTGCCTCGGCTCACTGCTGGCCGCATTGTTGCATAGTGGGAACGTTTTGGAAGCACTGGCCCCAAGCGACCGGTGAACTCAAAAGCGTGTTATGCGAACCACTTGATAGAGCGACATGTCACCGACTGCAGAGCGCTTCCGTAGCAACTCAGGTACACAGGCCAGAGATAGAACTCTCCACCAGGAGAGACAGCACTTGGTTTTCATGGTCGTTCCACTGCGAGGAAGTCACTAATCACACCCACCAATCCCTGAAGTTATTTCGAGTGGTACAAACAATACTCTCATTTGACTGTGAAGAAGTGGAAGGAATTTGTATAGAATTTGTATAGTCATGGTATATGATTCGGCAGTCGGGTGGATGTGAGTGAATGTACAACGGTAAGTAACAAAACTAAGTTTCCATTTTTTATAGGTGAATTGGTGAAGATAGGCCAAGACACAAAATACTCAACTCGGCACCATTCCTTAAAATTCCGAGATAGTCGCCAAATTTATTTCAGCATTTGTCATGGCGTAAAATGAGGTTTTCCGTTCCCTGACCATATAACGTGGTGTCCAGCTCATTAAGGCATTTCACCACATCGTCATTTAGACATGAAACATAAATATACTATAAAACTAGTTCACAACCATATCACTATAAATCGCGATAAGAAATATGTTTTATAACAAATTCATTACTATCGTTATAAAAATATAGGAAGTTAAAACAATCTCAAAATAAAAGGAAACAATTTTACATATCAAAAACAACAACAAATAGTCGTCCATCTACATTGTTGTCAACTTTACAGGCTGCATGCCAGTCCAAGTAACCACACAATTGTAGAGTTACAGACAGAGATATATTTCTCTAAACTTTCAGTTGGTCGCCAATCGAATATGCTTGTCACTAGGTGCGTGTCCAGTACCCGTAATAAGTTTAAGACGATTTGTAAATATGTTAAAATAATTTCCTAGTTTTAATTTTTTGGNGCGTGTCCAGTACCCGTAATAAGTTTAAGACGATTTGTAAATATGTTAAAATAATTTCCTAGTTTTAATTTTTTGGTGTAATCTATGTTATACAATTTTATAACATTGTTACTGTCAAAACACACTTTATGATTGTTGAAATAATTTAAATCGATCGAAAATTAGCCAGTTATGATTTTTGAAGCGATTACATAAAAGTGGAGTTATTGTACACATTTCTGTGTAAAAATTTATGTAGACACAATTATTTTACAGATATTTTAGTGCAATATTCTTTTATTTAATTGCCTTTATAAATAGACTCAAAAGAGAAAACCAAAAGAATACCATAATAAATTTGAAAACAATATTTTTATTTTTTAAAATTGAATTCACATTTTAAAGAAATATATCAAATTTGAAAACTAAATATGTTTCGTACCAGTTGGGCTAGCGAAATGAGGTTTACAAAACTAGTTAGTTACCTTATCACTCAAGAGATAATTACACGTTTGTTACCGGAAAGTTATAAATTTATCTGTTGTTACCGGAAAGTTATAAATTTATCTGTTATTGCCATCCGTTGTTGTGCATAAAATGAGGAAAGGAAATGGGTATTACCGGACATTAAGTGGGAAATTGTTGGAATGAGTAAGTGTATCAAAATACGTACAACGAGAAATTGTAACCCAGTTCGGCATCTCTAAGGCATGTATGTGTATCAAACACAATACATTCTTTTTTTTTAAGCCAGGTGCATAATACAGATGTGTAAACAATATATTAAAAACACCAAAAAGTGTTCTTGTGCTACCCAGTTTTCACCAAAGAAATTTTTAAACAAGTGTCATGTTATTTATTTATGTCCTATAACGTTTTCATTTACACTTTGCGTGGTCGTAAACTTTTGATGTATACTGTAAACAGCACTGCCAAACATTTGGAATTATTACACAGACTTTTTTCAATTAATGTATTAATTATTTTACTATTAATATTTTCATTATGAACTTTGACATATTGAAAGACAGTGATTACTAGTACGAAATATAGTTTGTCGATCCCNACATTTTATCTTAGTGACTATGTAATAACATTCTCATATATATAGAGATTTCTTCGCACAATTATTCAAATGGGGATTTTTAACACCGTAAGGTAGATAATCGATACTTCAAGAATTGTTGAACAAATTTAATGCAAAACTGCGATAGCCTCGAAATGTTGTTGTAAAGATATGGTACTCGATTTACACGTTTTTATGTAGGTCGCACCTAATAAAACATTTATGCTGACTCTTTTTATATCGACACATTTATAGTTGGCTGCCAGCAGAGCTGGTGAAGTTTACAACCTTTACCTAAGGGACCGGTAAAGATATTTCTACGTGACTTATATACCAATGCAATAAAAGCGCAGTAAATGCTTTGAGGATTTAAAAATTTTACGGCTGTGGGCTCTGTGTAGTAAAATACGCCAGTCGCCTTACTAGTAAACGTCAAAATTGATGCTTAATAACGTACCTCGGGAATTTGTGTGCCATTTATGATAATATGAAAATATACCTAGTCTGAGCGAGTCACATTTCAAACTTTTCAATAACAGGTTGTCTAGCTTGTAGCTTGATGCTCTCAGGTGCCATAGACGCTCCCTATGATCTGTGTGGTAGAGAAAAAACAACACAGTTTCTCCCACTAAGAGTGGTTTTCGGCTTATCATTGACTTGAACGTGTGCGCCACGAAACAAGGTTAATTGTTTATGTGGTCGGTGTATATCAGTCATTGGCTAGAATTTCTGCTATTGTGCATGAGAACTTATTACTAACTTGGCAAAGCAGGTTGAATTATAGCACAGCGTCAAACAGTCTAATATATCCTTGTGGATAATAATTATTACCAATAATTTACAACCTTTGGTTGGTAGCACCACGAATCGCATTGAATGGGAGGATTATGAACTGAGTAACCAAATTTGAGAAGTTTATTCCTAAAGCCGCAGTTAAAACCAGCAAGTTATGGCTCAGTAGTCTGGTACGCCTACTTTGTGCCATCAGGATGTCCAACTGACAAAAATGTATTTGAAAACCTGTAGACAAAATNGTAGTCTGGTACGCCTACTTTGTGCCATCAGGATGTCCAACTGACAAAAATGTATTTGAAAACCTGTAGACAAAATTAGACTTTTAAGTCTGAATTTAACTTGCAAAGAACTTTCTTTATATATTGTGTCAGAGGTTTATGACGCCATCTGAGTCATCTCTTTGCTTGAAGTGAGAGAAAAGTGGGATACCAATCTAATACTCTGTAGGTCCACCTCTGTAACGCAGAACCACAAAAACACGATAGGGCAGGCATATACGCCATGAGCTTTTAGAAGTAGTCTGAAGCTATTGCACAAATTGCCTGTTCAAAAATGGTTCTCAGTGATGTATTACTCCGAAGTGGTAGATTTTTGCTCTGAACAGCGCATGGGAAGGTACCTCAGATTTACTTGTTGACGTCAAACGAGATGAACGAGAGGTCTACGATGTGAATCTAAACTCGGATGCATGTTTCTCCGGCCATAATCAGATTACTCCGGACGTGTGTGATGGCGCGATGTTCTGTTGGAAAAGGCCAAACCCGGAGGATGGACGGATGAGGTAACTGGTGAAGCCTTCTGAAAGGATGTGCACATAACATAACACGTGTCACAGACGTTTATAGACGTTCGATGGGCCCACATGTATTTCGATCACTCCGAACAGACAGAGGAGAGTAAGTTGTTCACATGCGGGCAGATTTGTCTGCGATACCATTTTTTGCNTTCGATCACTCCGAACAGACAGAGGAGAGTAAGTTGTTCACATGCGGGCAGATTTGTCTGCGATACCATTTTTTGCTGTTTGGTTGCAAGCAGTTTACGATCACGCTGTTTCGTTCGTTATTTTTAGTACCGAATTTTCAAAATAAGTGACTGATAACGAAATAGTAGCTGTTACGTTTCTACTCAATCTTATTAATTGCATTGCGGTAAAAATTTTTACTGAATTATTAACAAGAGACCATAATATCGTTTTATACGTCCAAAAATACTTTACAGTTTAGTGCTACCTTTCAGTTCATTTTAAAACTAGATTTATTTAATACGAGTGTTGAATAAAATTTACGTTTATGTTGACGTATTTCATTACAAACACAGACATTGAATAATTCTATACTGTTACATCAATACACGTTGATTATCCAGGAAATTAATGATTTAAAATATGCGAACCAACTGACTTCCGGGAAAATTCGGCGAAGTCTGTTTTTTCCCGGGAGCATAAATTTCGGCGTGACTCGTGCGGAAAACGAGGGAAGTTTCTGATCGGCTGTTCCAGTTTTCCGCCCTGTCTCTTCAGCGAGCAATGTGAACCAGGCATAATGAACGGCAGCCAACAACGTTACATACTATTACAAAGCCACTGTCAGCGGGTTCATTCTCTAGCTAACAGATGGAATAAATGGACTTATGCTATATTTATTTCTACGCGCGTTTTCTTCCATCTTTACGAATCAGTTGGAAACGCGACTCGTCAGATTATAAGACCACGCTACCCGAATCCACACTGTAAATTTATTTGGATTTTTGCAAACAATTCATTGGTAACTAGTTCCAAATATTAATTTCGTAAAAAAGCAAATAAATTAAATTTTTTTATTACATTACTATGGAATTATTAAAACTAGTAACGAAATTTTATCAAAAAAATAATGGAAACTTCCAAGATTATCATAACTATGGAGATACATAAACGATGTTGTATATTTCATAAAACAGTGTTTTGTAAATGTACACAATTTTTCTGGTAGTGATACAAGGGAATTTCCGGCATCTGGTTTCTAAATAATTATTTGTAAAACATACACAAATCTGATTACAGGGCAGTTGTGAAATGCCCAGTGGTGTTTTTTTTTCCCGAGACCAGACGGGGCCCATACCTCAGTGTTTAGAGGCTAGCTAGCAGTGGACACGTGCACGAAACACATAAAAACAAAAGGAATCAGTACAACGAGAAAGTGAGCACAAATTAAAATCATACGTTATTAAAAACCAAATAATAAAGAGCGGATATAAGTAAAACAAGACAAATAAATGAATTATTATAGGTTAAACAAGATAATCGCACAAATTCTCTGGCACGTGTGTCAACAACACAAGGAACGAAGGTTAGTAAACAAATGGGCCCGTTACTTTCGCCTTGAGCGTGATCATGTGACAATGCAAGAAACCTTGAAATCTAAATGCGTTAGCATCACGTCATTAATAATTGGCATAATAAGATACAAGTCTTTTCGACACCCATTTGTAAGAGATAAATTAACAATTACGTTAAAACTTTGGAACTATTTCCTCTCTTTGTGCTGGCAACCTAACGGCATAACTGTATCCGCGCTCGCCGCTGTTTGTAATGTTATATGCATGTCGCTAACGGCTAGGGTGTTTTATCACAGGTTGAATTTCAAAAGTTTCTTCCAGTCGTGAACCGACAATAGGCATCTTCTTCTAAAAAAAAAATCGCGTAGAATACATTTTGTTTGAAACGTCTATATTTTATATTAACGCACTGAGGCGAAACTTCCGTANACAGGTTGAATTTCAAAAGTTTCTTCCAGTCGTGAACCGACCATAGGCATCTTCTTCTAAAAAAAATCGCGTAGAATACATTTTGTTTGAAACGTCTATATTTTATATTAACGCACTGAGGCGAAACTTCCGTANAAAAAAAATCGCGTAGAATACATTTTGTTTGAAACGTCTATATTTTATATTAACGCACTGAGGCGAAACTTCCGTAAAATGGGATTTCCTATTGAAAATTCTCAGCTGCCAGCTGGAAGGCAGTGCCGTTAAGAGTACAACGACGACTATAAAGTCTCTTTCGCAGCAATCTCGAGCCGTGCACGACAGAAAAGTCACGTCGCCAGAGGGAAGCGCGTCGGGACGCCATCCGCCAATCAGACGCTGATTGGTATCTCACTCGCTAGCGGGGAAGCCCGGCCAATAACGCATCTTCCGCAGTACGCCGTAGCCAATCAGATCCAAGGCCCGATCCGAGATACTTGCGCAGGCAATCAGCACGCNCGCATCTTCCGCAGTACGCCGTAGCCAATCAGATCCAAGGCCCGATCCGAGATACTTGCGCAGGCAATCAGCACGCTATGGGTACGTCCTCATCAAAAGAACCGGCACGCCGTTTCGTTTCAGTCTACTTGCAGTATCTGCTTTGCGGTGCAACAACATGCATCGCCGCCGCTCAGAAGCCGAACCACCAGTCGAAANAGTCTACTTGCAGTATCTGCTTTGCGGTGCAACAACATGCATCGCCGCCGCTCAGAAGCCGAACCACCAGTCGAAAATAAAGAGTTAAAAGTTTCAGACTTCCGCACGTACTTCGATGTCTGCCGACGCTCCGAGATACGACTTGGCTGTGTGGACATCGAGATGAAGTCTGTTGGCGTCCACGGTCACTACATAAAAAGCAGTCTCTCAACGCTACTTACCATCCCGTGTCCCATAAACAATCACATTCCCAGTGATCGTAATCGACCATGAAAATATTCACGTCTTAAATCTCGTACTTTTATACTCTCGACAAGAGGGAAAACGGAGGTGTAAATTCGCTTTTGATGAGCGACGTCGTATTAAGGACTCGGAATCAGTCACGGTTCGCCCGGGTGGTTTTACACTTTCAAATCCCTTGTAGGAGGAGCTATAAATTAAAGGTATGTTAGTGAGTGGGATTGAATGGTTATGGTTCCAGATGTATAGTCTATTCGCTGTTTCTTCGCCCGCTTATAAAATCAAACGTTTGAAATATCACTGTTGTTTTCTAAATATGTTATGTATCACAAGCGTCTTATAGTTATATTAACATTAAGGTACCTTATTTTTTTATTAAATTGAACCTCTACTCAACCTAGGGCCACATGTTTTTCGTGAAAATATTCCTCGACTGGCTGTACTCCAAAACACGCTAGTTCGGAACCAATATCTTGGTTGCATGACTTTAATTCCCACAGGTCTCAAGTGTCTGCCAGCCAATCACGGACGTACGGTATCACCGTAACTTTATTCTGATTGGTTCAGTCGAGTAGAAAATGTCGTCTCCCACAGACACGTGGCCAACAACCAAGAGAAATGTGCAAGCTGGCACGTAAGTAGTTGAAATCAAAATTGAACATAAATCTTTTCACGAAAAAACAGTGGTGGCCCTACTAGTGTACAAAGCAAAGGCGTATAAGCCGAGGGGGTTGTCACTTTCTGGACCCCCACTCGGGTTATAACGACCACAACTGGAATTACGATGGTCCTCACGGAGTTGAATTGGGTTGAGAGAGATTTGGGCGGCTCTTAACAGCGAGGTCTTGAGAGCCGATGAGGGTGAAATGAGGTGAGAATGGAGCAGTGATCCTCGAGAAAACCCACCGACCAGCGGCATCGTACGGCACGATTCCCTCTTGCGAAAATCCGTAGTGACCTGGCCGGGGATTGAACCCGGTTCGCCTTGGTGAGACGCGACTAGTCTGACGACTCAGCCACCGTGGTCCACGACCCTCACGGACTTCTGAAATACGTTTATGGGGTAGCTTCTTGCTTACTGTAACTTACTTTCACCTTATTAAAGTAGCAGTTCATTTCATTTTAAATTATTATTTATTCTCTAATATTGCACATATCTTAAGACATGCATTTCGGATGAGACGAGCATCATAAGACAATGCAGGTTACGAGAAATATGTATACTACTAATAAAAGTTAAAACGGCGTTAGTAATGCTGACGCCCGTGTTAAGGGGAATCCTTAGTAAACAATAATAAACACCCCAAGGTCACTTCCGGCCACATTGAAAAATTACGACTGCCAGCAGCCTGTTCAGAAAAGTTATAGCATTTGTCACTATAGTTTAAAACACTGTTTCATAGAAGAATAAATGTCATAAACAATTATATAAATATCATAAACATACTTACAGCAATTTTTCCTGACTTTGACACTTTACAACGGCCACATTTATATTTCTACAACCAAATTTATGAGCGAGCAAGGAAACATCGACGTTCATTTTTGTTTTGGGGAAACAGTTATATTGAAATATGTCGTAGTTTTTTTTAAAAACATTATACCTAATAGACACAACTGCTAAGATCGAGACCCACATGACAGCTAGGCAGGGCACTTAATTAACCCGTTCACTATCCCTGTCTACGAACGAGGACATGTAGCCCATGCAGGATATTTACGGTTGGCACCGCTGTACACAAGGAATCAGTTACCGTTGTTTTAAGCATAGGCTATCCACGGTAAAGTGGCCACTTTTCAAAGACCTGCTTAAGATGTACTTTTATTCTCAGTTGGTATTCTTCCACCACATGTAACATTTTAATTGCTATCGGACCGATCACTTTATTCATGCATCAACCTGGTGGAAAACATAATAATATTTAAGAACTTAATCGTGTCAATAATATGCAGACACGTGTATTCATGTGTATGAAACAAGATCTTCGACTTAAGTAGCCACACTCTTTAACTCGAAACAGTGAGAGCTGAGCCATATCAGTGAAAACCTGTGAAAATTGAGCAGCTGATAATCAGTGCCAGATAACTAATTAATATAGTGGCTGAATTCCACTGATTTATTTGCGATTCCCGCCGGATGTCAAGAACCCCACNGCCAGATAACTAATTAATATAGTGGCTGAATTCCACTGATTTATTTGCGATTCCCGCCGGATGTCAAGAACCCCACCGCTTTAAATCACTTGTCCCTAGTTAAGTTGCTTGATTCGCCAGTCAGCAGCATCTTATCAACTTACTTTCAGTGAATATTATTTCACTGATTGATAACACTGATTCGGATTTAGAGTGCATAAATTTAAATCTTGCGCTGTTGATACAACGTCAATTCTCAGAGCTGTTTTCCTAAGTTCGCTGTCAATTGGGAGCTTGCATACCAGGGAGTATTGTAGTATATACGTATGTAGTTATGGGCAGGGTTTTTTTTTTTCAAAGGTTGGTTTTAAAAGAGTCCACTTTACCGTGAACAACATTTACCTCCCTTGTGATAGATCTGATGAGTTGAAGATTCGGCACCTCCCATTAGCGAATGGCCAATACTGACTTCACCGAACGCGCAGTATTCTGTTTGCTGCTCGCGAGAAGCTCCCTCGGCACAAGTACAACACACATCAACAAATTTGAACATTACAACAACTGAGCTCGTGAATTTATTCGGGACTGATTGGATTTTGGGTTTGGATTGGTCTGGAAAGGGCTCAACAACGTCCCCCGGTGTTATGCCCGAAGGCTTATCAGGGGACGGATTACAAAATACCTTATGACCTAAATTAAACTAACACCCATGCCTTACCTAGGATTCGAACACAGAACATCCTGCACCCCAGACCGACGGCGCACCAACCGACTGCGCAAAGGGATGTCGGCACAAATAACAGCAGAAAAAGTTATTTCAAAACATTAAAAAGTGCTTTATAGTTTCCAGCAGTAGCATATTTTTATCACAATTATTGCTCCCGCCTACATAGATCTTTATTCCACGTTTGAGGACAAGAAGCGCGTGAGCGATAAGGGTGACACTGCTACGCGCATAAAATGCCCTGTCACCGCTAAGCGCAAGGCTATGAACTTGCATGCAGTGTTCTCGTCGCAGTGTGGGTACCTATGAGAGTTTCGGNTGTCACCGCTAAGCGCAAGGCTATGAACTTGCATGCAGTGTTCTCGTCGCAGTGTGGGTACCTATGAGAGTTTCGGCGGTGATCCTATTATTTAATTGGTGGAAAGAAGTCTGCAGGAAGGTTCAATGCAGGGCCCTTGAGTAGTTTCCTATGTATCCGACACATTCTGCGATGCAGTGCTTCAAAAAAGCAGTTTTTAGCCTTTTCGGAGTGCCAATAAATTGCATTTTTAATGTCCCTAATGTCTTGAAAGCACTCAACAGCCCTCGTCAGAAGTATGTGTTCTTTTCGTAGATCATCACATCGCACGCACGTTCAATATTTCTGGTGGGAGTCTCAAAGGCTTATTAATTATTTCTATATTAACTGTTGAAAGTTAAGTGGCTAAAAAGGGGGGAGGGGGGCTTGATGGGAGGGGTTCGAATAATCCAAACCCCCTCACTGACTGCTCCCCTAATGCCGGCTAACAAGTAGGTTACCGGGAGCTGATTGGCAAACGGCGTTACGACATGTCAGTGGCCAGTGCCGCGAATTATATGGCGTATACGGCAGGAGATCGAGTTCTAAGCGTCGTTTCACGTCTGCATTCCGAGCTACTGTGGGGAGGTTGGGAAGTGGGGAACTCTACAGACAGTGCTGAGTTACGAGGCATGCCGGGGTAGGGATGGTGAGAGGGGGAGGGGGGATGGCGATGATCGTTTAATGGCCGCGTCAAAGTCGAGGTAATTGAACAATTAAAACGCGGGGTCCTCCTGCCGACAGGCTGGATGATGTCGTGGTAGTTGGCGCAGGTCGGGCCTCGCTCTGATGGATGGCCCGTGTCCCCAGTCCTTGTCCCGGCTACCTGCCTGCCCGGGGTTCCCGTGGACCCGCCAGCCACGCTGTCGACTNAGACAGTGCTGAGTTACGAGGCATGCCGGGGTAGGGATGGTGAGAGGGGGAGGGGGGATGGCGATGATCGTTTAATGGCCGCGTCAAAGTCGAGGTAATTGAACAATTAAAACGCGGGGTCCTCCTGCCGACAGGCTGGATGATGTCGTGGTAGTTGGCGCAGGTCGGGCCTCGCTCTGATGGATGGCCCGTGTCCCCAGTCCTTGTCCCGGCTACCTGCCTGCCCGGGGTTCCCGTGGACCCGCCAGCCACGCTGTCGACTTTACAAAACAAAAATACCTGCCTTTGTATGTTGGCAGCGAACTACTGACACCACAAAGTGAGTAAGAGAACAGGGATAAAAAAAAAACATTTTCTTATTCCACGAACTCCATCCGCTTATGGCAACAAAATGGCGTCACTGGCCTGCGAAATGCCGGAACGCCGTTTGCCAATATGTTACACCGGTTACAACCGAGATTGATGCTACTAATACTAACACTACGACTGTAATATAGTTGGTTGCATGCCAGTTTAAAGAACGAGAGGTTCTGGGTTCGAGTCGTTAAACAGTAGGAAAATGCCGATTCTAGCGCAACTGAATGCTGGATGCAGAGCCGCGTCACCATGGTGGCCATCTTGGATGACAACACGTGTAAACCTTCTGCTCTGTCATTCCTATTCAGCAGCGGCCATCTTGGATTCCCCTTTTTATTTTTGGGATTTCCTTTATTTCCTTTGAAATTTCCCTTATTTCCCTCATAATTTTCCTTCTTTCCCTCCTGCTCTATCATTCCACCTCAACTCTTCACGCTCTTTTATTCAGAATAGTTTTATCTTGCTCTGACATTCCGATGTCATTTTTTCTCAAGATCTGTCATTCCTTCCTGACTCTCTCTTCCATTCTAACAATTGGGGCGTTTATTCATATTCCTCCTGGTCTCCTTTATTTCCTCTCTTGTTTTTCTTTGTCTCGCACTCTGGCATTCCTTCCTGTCGCTCTNTCTTGGATGACAACACGTGTAAACCTTCTGCTCTGTCATTCCTATTCAGCAGCGGCCATCTTGGATTCCCCTTTTTCTTTTTGGGATTTCCTTTATTTCCTTTGAAATTTCCCTTATTTCCCTCATAATTTTCCTTCTTTCCCTCCTGCTCTATCATTTCACCTCAACTCTTCACGCTCTTTTATTCAGAATAGTTTTATCTTGCTCTGACATTCCGATGTCATTTTTTCTCAAGATCTGTCATTCCTTCCTGACTCTCTCTTCCATTCTAACAATTGGGGCGTTTATTCTTATTCCTCCTGGTCTCCTTTATTTCCTCTCTTGTTTTTCTTTGTCTCGCACTCTGGCATTCCTTCCTGTCGCTCTCTCTAGTACGTTTTATCCCTTGGGAGGAGGAGTAGAGCTTCTCATATGCCACTCGGTCTCCTTTATTTTTTCACTTGTCATTTCCTCTCTCTCATACTTTTCGCGTCTTCCATCTTGGATATCACCAGCATCGTCTGCTGTAGGTGGCCATCCTTAATTCCTGCCACCAGTCGTCTGCTATAGGCAGGCATCTGTAATTCCCGCATCCACCATCAGAGTGTGCTAAGCCATCTTTAATCCCCATGTCTGCCACCAGTCGGCTGCTGTAGGTGGCCATCTATGATTCTCACGCCCACCAGCAGAGTGTTTGAAGTTCTAAAGTTCTCAGCTAGGAGCACTGGTATTGGCATGACCATTTTGTGCATGTGTTGGTTCACTAGTCGCCTGCAGGGATGCATTGCATAGGGGGATGTATTTCAAGCAGTAGCTGCCAGGAGCACTGGGAAGTTTTTTTTTTTAGTTGGTAGGTGTTTCAGAACTCAAAAAAGGCCTGGGGGTCATGCGGGATCGTTCCGACACTCCTTGGGTCGCCAGTCAGGGGTCTTGACCACAAGACCACTGCAAAATCTAGGAGAAGAGGATGTTCAACAATGAATACATATAAAGTTATTATCATTCCGACACGTGGGGAAAAAAATAATGTGGACAGGCCTCGAAATTATACATAAATAACGTCACCATTAAACATTTATGAGAAGAAATATAGTAATTTCTCGCATCAGCCCANCGCCTGCAGGGATGCATTGCATAGGGGGATGTATTTCAAGCAGTAGCTGCCAGGAGCACTGGGAAGTTTTTTTTTTAGTTGGTAGGTGTTTCAGAACTCAAAAATGGCCTGGGGGTCATGCGGGATCGTTCCGACACTCCTTGGGTCACCAGTCAGGGGTCTTGACCACAAGACCACTGCAAAATCTAGGAGAAGAGGATGTTCAACAATGAATACATATAAAGTTATTATCATTCCGACACGTGGGGAAAAAAATAATGTGGACAGGTCTCGAAATTATACATAAATAACGTCACCATTAAACATTTATGAGAAGAAATATAGTAATTTCTCGCATCAGCCCATGTACTCTCTAGACAATAAACTCATCATCGAGAAGAAAAATAAAAGAGGATGTGTGATCATGAATATCCATGCATAAGAAACTGCAGGCACTGCCCACGCGCACATACACACGTCATATATTTTCACACGATCTTGATATCCTGGCAGGGTGCCGAAGTGCCATGGCGACCTCCTTGGATGATAAACACTTGGTTCGGCCTACGCACGCTCCAGCCAATAAATTAATCATCACATAAAATACTGCAGGCAGCGTGCACGCACATAAAAAACCTTCTTATACGCGTCACAGATATATATAAAATGAAATAGCATGAAAAAATACCATTATTCTAACATTCAGAAAAATTANCGTGCACGCACATAAAAAACCTTCTTATACGCGTCACAGATATATATAAAATGAAATAGCATGAAAAAATACCATTATTCTAACATTCAGAAAAATTATATATATATATATATATAATTGGGGAGGTCGTGTATCTGCATAAAAATTATATGCATTCATACAGAGCTAAAAGCGTGCGTATGTCTGTCTATACAACTTCTCCGTGCATTCGAGAGTGCATGCGCATTGCTTTACCTTCAACTTGCCTGCACGTGCAATATGGGACATAATGGGCACTCGCGCGCGAGCGAATAATTTCTTTCCTATTGTTCTGTAACAACTAGCAGTAGGATAAAAAAAACAATAATTGCACTTACATGGCGTTTGTCACACTCTGCCATTCCATGCCAGCACCACCCATCTTGTATGAAGAATGTTTGAGTTTATTGCACCATCATGCAACTCCTCTNACTGCCATTCCATGCCAGCACCACCCATCTTGTATGAAGAATGTTTGAGTTTATTGCACCATCATGCAACTCCTCTCATTCCTTCAGTTGGTTGCAATTTACGAACTGTCGAGAGCATGAACGTCTGTATCTCGGATCTCTGCCAGGATGCCAGGCATACCAGAACCTACCATACAAGGCACTGGCATACATAAAGTATGGCTTAAGCCCACTTAAAAGCATAGTTGATGGTAATTTCAGAACTGTTACGGTATAGCCACCAAATTCATGACATTGGCATCACCCCCGACGACGAAAAGAACCACAGGGACAAGTGTGCCCTAAGCCCACTTAATAGCATAGTTGGATGTTATTTGCGAATGTGTTAACATTAAGATAGAAACTGTCCATTCGACAATGACTACAAGACTTACCGCTGTGATAACAGCGATGCGCTGTTTACTCGCAGTGATAGCCTATATAGATGTAACAATGTTTTTCGTTCATCGAGGAGCGAGTGCAAGTATTGTGGCAAGATATTAGCTAACATGTCCAAAGTAAAACGACGTGAATATAGTAACTGTCCATTTTCCATCCCCTACAAGACCTGAAATATTTCCCCATCACTAGAAAAAAAAANCGACGTGAATATAGTAACTGTCCATTTTCCATCCCCTACAAGACCTGAAATATTTCCCCATCACTAGAAAAAAAAACCGATTTCGTCCAAGTCTGAAAGAGAATTAATGCTGTGCTACAGACAACCCTCGCATGTGGAGTTCGTCAGATAGACGATGGATGTGTTTGGATCACCTCGTCTAGCTTCTGTGGCTTCGGAACTCCAAGGCTAATGGGACCTACACCAGTTCCATTGACTTCTTGGTCCATACCATCAACTTCTTGGGCCCTGTATTCTTCCTCTTCAGCCTTATAATCTGTGTGAGGTGTCTATGTGTCTACCTAACATCGGGAATGTTTGGCACGGGGTCTCCAATAGCAATAATTGCATAACTCTCCACCAATANCTATGTGTCTACCTAACATCGGGAATGTTTGGCACGGGGTCTCCAATAGCAATAATTGCATAACTCTCCACCAATACCCGCAGGCATGTACAGGCTTGGTATGATGTCATCGCCAGATTGCATGTACCTAGCTTCAGTTATTTCCTGCACCTTGCAGTTGCTGCATGATGTGTTCGGTACTTAAATACTTAAATATAATACATAAGTTTAAATTGTGTATAATATAGTATTTTTATTCCAGTAAAATNGTTCGGTACTTAAATACTTAAATATAATACATAAGTTTAAATTGTGTATAATATAGTATTTTTATTCCAGTAAAATTATTGGGCTCACTATGGGATTGAACCTACGCTACCTTATTCTCAAGGTTGGTTCACTGTCTCTAGCACTACCAGGGTGCATATGTTTTCAGATGACTGAAAAGCATAACTGTTTTTTTTTTATATATGTTTGCATCAGTGCGTAGTGGTGACGTCTCTCTTGCGCGACTAATGGTTTAAAATGTATGTTGTTTTGTGGAAANGTTCGGTACTTAAATACTTAAATATAATACATAAGTTTAAATTGTGTATAATATAGTATTTTTATTCCAGTAAAATGATTGGGCTCACTATGGGATTGAACCTACACTACCTTATTCTCAAGGTTGGTTCACTGTCTCTAGCACTACCAGGGTGCATATGTTTTCAGATGACTGAAAAGCATAACTGTTTTTTTTTAAATATCTGTTTGCATCAGTGCGTAGTGGTGACGTCTCTCTTGCGCGACTAATGGTTTAAAATGTATGTTGTTTTGTGGAAAACAAAGGAATACAGTCTTTACAGCCGCGTAATGTGTATCGCACTTGATGCATTGTAGTTATTTTTGATGTTGGTCCTGGTGATAATTCGTTCTTTCTCATGTTGCCATGCATTCTAGCTTTTACCAGATTTCTCGGCGTGATAGTAACACTGATATCACTATTGTGGACTGTGGCTCCATGGGGTATTTTTTTTATATGTTGTGACTCATTATGGCACTATGCTCGTGATGTACTTATGTATATATGCCAGTTCTTTATTGTTTTATATGCGACTGATTTTTCATGTTCAGGTCAGTTTCATATCTTTAATACTTAGTTTCCCTGACCCTCGCATTAGGCTGATGGTGTTAATTTTTATTAATGCTGACATGTTTTAATGTAACCTGTGACNCATGCATTCTAGCTTTTACCAGATTTCTCGGCGTGATAGTAACACTGATATCACTATTGTGGACTGTGGCTCCATGAGGTATTTTTTTTATATGTTGTGACTCATTATGGCACTATGCTCGTGATGTACTTATGTATATATGCCAGTTCTTTATTGTTTTATATGCGACTGATTTTTCATGTTCAGGTCAGTTTCATATCTTTAATACTCGGTTTCCCTGACCCTCGCATTAGGCTGATGGTGTTAATTTTTATTAATGCTGACATGTTTTAATGTAACCTGTGACNGGTTTCCCTGACCCTCGCATTAGGCTGATGGTGTTAATTTTTATTAATGCTGACATGTTTTAATGTAACCTGTGACTACGTATTTCTTGTTATCGGTGCAATTGTATATCCCTTTATTTTTCAATACATGGCTGTATGTTAAGGGTTACCCATGCTAACGATGACTCGGGCCGACGGCCCTTGTGATGTCCCTACCATTCTGTTTGTCATTGGAGGTGATGTCTATGATATGAATTTGGTGACTGTAGTTTCTGTGGGTGAGAAATGGTAGCCAACTATGCTTATACGAAGGTCTAAGGTGTACTTGACCTGGTGGTCCTTTTCGTCGTCGGAAGTGATTGATACCTATGTTATAAATTTGGTGACTATAGCTTCAGTGGGTGGGAAATGGTAGCCAACTATGTTTATACGAGACATTAGGGTGTACATGACACTACCATCCTGTTCGTTGTCGCCGGCGATGTCTATGTTTAAGAATTTGAAGACTGTAGCTTCAATTTGCGGGAAATGACAGTCGACTATGCTTATAAGAAGTTTAAAGTTTTCTTGACCTTACCTCCCCTGTTCTTCATCAGAGGTGTAGTTTATTATATAAATTTGGTGCCTATAGATTTGGTGGGTGGGAAATTGTGGCTAACTATNTCTTCATCAGAGGTGTAGTTTATTATATAAATTTGGTGCCTATAGATTTGGTGGGTGGGAAATTGTGGCTAACTATTCTTATATGTGGGCTTATGGCATGGTTGACTCCGCGGCCCAGTTCGTCATTGTGGGTGATGTATATGTAATGAATTTGGTGGCTGTATCATAAATGGTTCGGAGATAACCACCAACTATGCTTGTTAGAGGGCTTAAGACGTACTTGGCCCTGTGTTCCTTTTCGTGTTCGGGGACGATGCTTATGTTATGAATTTGGTGACTATCTTAACCAGTTCGCAAATTATATCAAATTATGCTTATAAGTGGGCTTAGTGCATACTTGACCCTGCGGCCCTTTTCGCTGTCGGGGGTTATAACTATGTTATGAATTTGGTGGATGTATCTTACATGGTTCGTAAATTACAGCCAACTATCCTTATATGTATACTTAGAGCATACTTACCCATGTAGTCCTCTTCGTCGTCGGGGGTAATGCCGATGATATGAATTTCGTGTATGTGTCTTATACATAATGGAAATTACAACCAACAATGCTTGCAAGTGGACTTAAGGCATACTTGACGCGTGCGCAGTGTGACGAATGGTAGGTTCTGGCACGCCTGGTGTGCTGGCAGGGATCCGACATATAGAAGTGCGCGCACTCGTAAGTTCGGACATNGTTAGAGGGCTTAAGGCGTACTTGGCCCTGTGTTCCTTTTCGTGTTCGGGGACGATGCTTATGTTATGAATTTGGTGACTATCTTAACCAGTTCGCAAATTATATCAAATTATGCTTATAAGTGGGCTTAGTGCATACTTGACCCTGCGGCCCTTTTCGCTGTCGGGGGTTATAACTATGTTATGAATTTGGTGGATGTATCTTACATGGTTCGTAAATTACAGCCAACTATCCTTATATGTATACTTAGAGCATACTTACCCATGTAGTCCTCTTCGTCGTCGGGGGTAATGCCGATGATATGAATTTCGTGTATGTATCTTATACATAATGGAAATTACAACCAACAATGCTTGCAAGTGGACTTAAGGCATACTTGACGCGTGCGCAGTGTGACGAATGGTAGGTTCTGGCACGCCTGGTGTGCTGGCAGGGATCCGACATATAGAAGTGCGCGCACTCGTAAGTTCGGACATTACTGCCAACTGAAGGAATGAGAGAAGTTGCATGGCAGGGCAATGAATTAGAACATTCTTCAGACAATATAGATGGTGCTGGCATGAAATGACAGGGCGTGAAGTGGATGGTATTTTATAGGTGACAGAGAGAGAGAGAGAGAGAGAGAGACCACACTGCTGCTGACAAAAGCCGTGTGAGTGTAATAAGTGTTTTTTATTCTACTTCTATTTGTTACAGAACAAAAGTAAATACATGTTTCCTGCACGCGAGAGTAACGGCTATGTCCTGTGCCACATGTGCATACAAGTTGAAGGTACAGCAGTGTGCANACCACACTGCTGCTGACAAAAGCCGTGTGAGTGTAATAAGTGTTTTTTATTCTACTTCTATTTGTTACAGAACAAAAGTAAATATATGTTTCCTGCACGCGAGAGTAACGGCTATGTCCTGTGCCACATGTGCATACAAGTTGAAGGTACAGCAGTGTGCATGTTCTCTCTAATGCCTGGGCAAGTTGGAGAGACAGACATGCGCGCGCTATTGGCTCTGAATGAATGCATACAACTTTTATGTTGAGACGCGACCTTCCCAAATTTTTTTGATATATATATATATATAATTCGTTTTTCTGAATGTTAGAAATATGGTACACTATCGCGCTATTAATTATATATATATCGTTTACACATATAAGAAGTATGTGTATATTTTGCATGGTGCCTGCAGTCTTTTATGCGATGATGAGTTTATTGTCTGGAGAGCACATAGGCCGATGCGAATATTTATCATTCAAGGTAGTCGCTGTGGCACCCCGGCACCCTGTCAGGGCACCAGGATCACATGAACATATGTGACATGTGTATGTGGCGCGCGCGGGGCCTACAGTTTCTTACGTATGCGTATTCATCATTACACATCCTCTTTTATTTTTGTCGCGATGATGATTAGATTATTTCCTGGAGTGTGCATAGGCCGATGCGAATATTTACCATATTTATTTTCATAACTGTGCGATGGTGATAACAACGAGACCTGTCCACGTCGTTTTATCCCACATGTCGGGGGAGTAATAACTATTTACGTAATCTTCATTAAACATCCTCTTCTCCTAGATGTCACAGTGGTCTTGTGGACAAGATGATCGAATGGCGACCCAAGGGGTGTCGAAACAATCCCGTATGGCCTCCCAGGTCTTTTTTGAGTTCCGAAACACGTACCGACTAAAAACAATTCCCAGAATTCCTGGCGGCCACCGTTTAAACTACACCACCCCACCGATGCTAGAGCCCCCCTGCAGGCGACGAGTGAACCAACACATGCACGAAATGGCTGCTCTGACAACAGTGCTCCTAGGCGCGAATGTAGAACTTCAAACCCTCTGGTAGCGGGCACGAGAATCAAAGATGGCCACAAATTGCAGCAGACTGGTGGCAGGCATGGCAATTAAAGATGGCTTAGCACACTCTGTTAGTGGTTGTGCTAATCACAGATGGCTGCCTACAGCAGATGATGGCGGCGGTTACACCTTAAATGGAGGACGCGAAAAGCATGAAAGGGAGGAAAGGACAACAAGAGAGAAAATAAAGGATACCAGGAGGAATATGAGGAAACCTCCCCCCAAGAGATAGAACGAATGAGAATGAGAGAGTGACAGGAAGGAATGCCAGAGCGCTAGACAAAAACAACACGAAGCGAAAATAAAGCAGACTGGGAGGAATGTGAGAAAACCCCGCAACGGATAGAACAGACGACAGAGACAGGAAGGAATGACAGAGCATGAGAAAAAATAACATCGGAATGTCAGAACATGAGAAAACTATTCGGAATACAAGAGCATGAAGAATCGAGGTGAATTAATAAAGGAGGGGAAAAAATGAATATTTTCGAGGGATATAAGGGAAATTCCAAAGGGAAAAAGGGAAATAAAATATGGCCAATACTGATGACGAATGATAGAGCAGAAGGTTTTCGCGTGACGTCATCCATGATGGCCGCCGCTGCTTTGCGTCCAGCATCCAGGTGCGCTAGAATCGATATTTTTATTCTACTTCATTGGCAAAGCACGCGTGCAGGTATATGTAAATGTCTCGCTAGTATTGTATATGATTCTGGTGTAACATATCTGTCAACAAGACGTCAAGGCCAATTTACAATATTCCCTATTAAGAACTCCATCAAAACTATTTGCTTTCAAGGGGCCGCAGTGGATTAGTGGTTAGACCACTCACCTCCCACTAAGGCGAGCAGGGTCCAATCCCCGGCTGGGTCACTCCGGACTTTCGCAAGTGGGAATCGTGCCGGACGATGCCGCTGGTCTGCGGGTTTTCTCGAGGATCTCCCGTTTCCTTCGCCCTTGTATTCCAGCACTGCTCCTTTTTCACCTCATTTCATCCATATAGAGGAAAACAGGTTTATTAGCTATAACGGTAGCTTTGTTTCCATTTTATTCACCTCACTAAGTGTGTCGTTCAAACTCCCTCCCATTCTGTATAATGTAGCACAAAATGGGATGGTCATATTTTTATAGATCGGCTCGTTTCGGCCGTATCCATACGGCGATAGGGTAGGAAACTCCTGACAATTTATTTCAGGCCGGAAATTATCGTTCATTCTCGTGTAAGTCTTTTAAAGAATAAATATTTCTTTCTTCTCCCAAGCTTCTACCTTACGGGACAGTTTCTGCCGGCGATGCCTGATTATGGCGGTTATGACGATTAACCGAATGAATGACTATTATTACCAGGTCCCGAACCCACCGCCTCCTGTCTGGTAGGGAACCGGGCCCTCTGACCCTATACAATTCCGATGACTGGTGATGGCGGGGGGTGGGGAAAAACACGAGGGATTTGAGATACACCGTCGTTAACTCTTTGAGGACGTCAGAAATATACTGACACTGAAACAAGGTTGAAGTGATAGACTAAAAATGACGTAGACAGCTTATTCGTCTTCTGCGCATGTACCCAACACTTGTTGGCACTTGTTTCATGTCATTGTAATTCCATTAATTTTTCTTATTTAATTGGTATTTCGTTAAATATTTTTTTTATTGATACGTGCTCTAGTTAAGCTTAATTATTTTGTTTATTCACTTTGAAGTTGTAAAACAAACTTTATAATCTGAAAATTGTGTAATGTTTAAATGTTTATATGCATAATTTTTTTATGCATTTCTTAAAAAAATAATTTTCTTAAAGTTTGTAAATTATTTACGTACATAATATCGTGTAAATTCTTAATTTCAGTTAGCAAAATGAAAAACGTCATTTGTGTATGT
The DNA here is from genome assembly GCA_002778355.1 of Clitarchus hookeri. Lineage (NCBI taxonomy): Eukaryota > Metazoa > Arthropoda > Insecta > Phasmatodea > Phasmatidae > Clitarchus > Clitarchus hookeri. The sequence continues at coordinate 775,979 of NQII01000194.1, read as the reverse complement.
CTTTCTCGACTTTCGAGTTATGTATCGATTAGTCGCGCGAGATCACGAAGTCCGGAGCATACATTGGTATATAGAGGTTTCCGTTAAGTTTACTTCCCTTCGTCTTCGCATTCTAGCCATACAGCATGTAGTCAGCTCAACATATATTCAGGTGAAATATGTTTTCATCCTTGAGATGAACTAGTACTTTTTATCAGCAGTTTTGGGCAATTTTGTTTACGGATATTTTTTTTTGTATTCATACGTGATCGTAATGGGTGTTTACGATCCTCTTGCTAACTTTTTGTTATTTTCTAGCGGTTTACCGTCGCGCCTGATGGCTTAACCTCGTGGCTAATCTCCATCCTTCTCGTGATGTGAGCCGCAAACCTATTCGTGGCGTGGTCGTTCTGGACCACGATTCCACTTCTTTGGCCAGCACCGCGGTAACTTCTGAAATGTCGTTTTCGTCTTGCAAGTAATACCTGAATTATTTTGCCTGCTGAATGCACTCGGGAGTGGTCGGAACTTTCAGTCTTCTGAGGCTACGTTTCTTGTTCAATAATTAATTGAGTTTTTTTTTTTTTTGGACAGTCAACTTCGGAATTATTTTTTTTAGTTTTCTCTTAATTTGAAGAAAAATTGATTAAAAATGAAGTGTTTAAGGTAATGCAAAATTTCAAAGGATTTGATTACGGGTACCCGACGAAATAATCATGGACATATAATATTAAGAATGTTCACTCATAATTTGTTCAATACTTTTACTTTATATAAAAAATCTTAATGCTCTGCTCTAAGAAATAAGTACAGTTTTATTTATTTAATTTATACTCATGTATATGTTGCCGTGACAAAGAAAATGCAAAAAAAAAAAAAAAAACTTCCAATCTAAACGTTGTTTTAAAGATATAAAATGTTATTTACTTTACTTTATTTATTATTGCCCATCGATAACTTCAATGCTGTGTTGATATAAAAACAATAATTTCGAGTTACACCCCTTTTTTGTAATAAGAAAACAGGAGCACGTTCATAATTAATGCTTATATTATGCTTACAGTATTAAAACCATAGTTTACACAGGAATCTAGATCCCACCTTCCATTTATGTGCCATCCTTATGTTGTAACGAGAGTACCTATTGGTACTCAAGATCACGACACGAAGGTACTATATAGCACTACCCCATAGCAACACAACTGTCAAAGTCACATGGTCAACAGTGATGGCCGTGTTTGTTTTTATCCAAATTTTTAAAAGACAATCAGTTTAATATGAATAAAATACTTTGAATAATTTGAATTTAATCTAAATTGGTTAGAGGATATATGCAAACATCGCAAAACACTTGTTTACTAAACAGTGTTCTACTCTCAAATCCAATCCACGCCGTTTTTGACGGTAGTGTTGTCAGGTGAGCAGTTCAATGTTGGGACACGGAGATTGGTTGTGCGCAGCCAGCAAGATCACTCTACTTCATCTTTTAGTCTATGGTTGAAGTGAGCTGTCTGTAATCTCCACTTCAAACAATATCAGTTGCGCTTGTCTTAACATCTCTACTTACCATCGTCCTATTGATCCTGGCTACACCGAACACGGCTTCTGTGTTCTGCAACGTTTATTATTTACTCGCCGTCGGCCAATGAGCTATCACTTTACGAAGGCGAAACACAAATAAGAGCCGCGTGGGTGGGACTGCAAAGGAATCTTTTCCCAATGTGCGGGGGCCCCGGTGGCTGAACGATTAGCCTGCTCTCCTCCCATAAAGGCGAACCTGGTTCAATCCCCGGTCGGGTCACTCCCGGATTTTCGCATGTGGGAATCGTGCCGGACGATACCTCTGGTCGGCGGGTTTTCCCGGCGATCTCCCGATTCCCCCAACCCTTCATTCCGGCGCTGCTCCATACTAATCTCAATCACCCTCATCGGCCCTCGAGACCTCGCTGTTAAGAGCCGCCCAAATCTCTTCACTCAATTTTATCAAGGCGGTTGTCCGAGAACGGCTAGGCCTTCCTTTAGCCCGCTTCTCCTTGCTGTAATCTGGTAAAGGCTATAAAGTGAGAACTTTTGAAATAAAAAACCTTAGAAAAATGTCACTGATCCTACCTGGATACATCTTAAGGAGTGCACCGTATGGCATGCGCCTATTTAAGTTGGTAACTTCGAATTAAAAGTGTTAGGTAAACCTCTGTGATGGCTTAAATTATTCTTACACTTTCTGTTTTTTAAATGTATCCAAGTGTGAAAATTAGCAAAGTTGTAATATATTAACTTTACTAATAATTACACAGTTTCACTTGACCTTCGCGTTTATAAAGTAACGAGGCCCATGTAAGTGTGCATTATACAAAAGGCGGAATAATACACAACGGGCATACAAGTAGATTTTAAGCAGGACTTTCAAAAGTGCCCAGTTTACCGTGAACAGCCAATAATCAGTTTGATGTTGGTGTAGTCGACCTGCTATTTCTTGAAGTGCTGATGTCCAAGGGTCAGCGACAAGCATAATTAAGTTCCAAAGTAGGCGGTATATAGGCAAATGTTAGACTTCAGCTCATGTCAGACTCCCTGCACGGCTCGGAGTCAATGTCTTCATTCCGCACGGCCAGATGGAAAAGAACGACGGCAGCCAATGAACAAGTGACCTCTGCTCGGGTGTGCAGAGGACCTAGAGTGAGTGAAGAGATGCGGGCGGCTCTTAACAGCGAGGTCTTGAGAGCCGGTGAGGGTGATTGAGGTGAGCATGGAGCAGCGCCGGAATGAAGGGAGCGGGGGAATCGGGAGATCGCCGGGAAAACCCGCCGACCAGCGGCATCGTTCGGCACGATCCTCACATGCGAAAATCCGGGAGTGGCCCGGCCGGGGATTGAGCCCGGTCCGCCTCGGTCGGAGGCGAGTAGTCTGACAGCTGAGTCACCGTGGCCCCTAAAGGACTGTGTAGTCAAGATATGGCATGTTATAACTCGAAGTGTTAGGTCTCTACTTACTAGTTAAACTATACATATCTGTCTTCTTCTGAGCAGAATGTCACGTATAAGGAAACCAGAAATGTAGACCAAAAGAATATCACTTTTCTTGAGCGCCATGGAACAACGGAATGAATGCATTCATGTTAACCAAAATTTTGAAACAATTTAAATAGTAGTTTCGTAAATTTCTGTTAGTGTTAAATTTCTGTGAATAGCAACTATAATCCTGAGGGAGGAGCGGAAGGGCGTGGGAGTGTGTATTAATATAACTGTTACTGTTACTTGGTGGGGAAAAAAAAGGTGTTCCGTATTTTCGTGTCAAACTTACGATCCGTTTGTCGGTACCTGACATAATTTACGTATCTTAAAACAACAAATATAGCATTTTTTTCTAAACTCTCAAGCGCTGCAATCGTAATTCTTAATTTGGAATATTTCTATAAAACTGAATTTACTTCGTGCATCCATTTTATTTCAAAGTTGCAGACCTGTCAAATATTTCTTAGAAATATATTAGTCCATTTCAGTTTATGGATAATTTCTTAGAATGACAGTTAGACGATGCAACAGAGCTTCTTCGGTACGATTTAATGTTACAGGGTGCAACCAAATTTTCCTCGGAGTTGGCAAATATATTGAAATATACCTACGGTCAAAAATAAAACAATAATTACTTACCAATTTATCCCAAACAAATATGCCAATGAACAGAAAATAAGCAAGTTAAGGTATGTACACCTTTTTAAAGGCATCTTTAAAAATAATTTTTAGAGTGCTTTTCATTTTCAGTTTACTCTGTATAGCCAGCATACAAGAAACCCTTCAAGTTTCAAACCTTTTCTGAGTTTTTAAATTCACTTTTCGCTGAAAACAGCAAATTAATGAGTTAGCAGATAAATTTAATGTATAAACCTAAAGTCGAAAGGATTGAAACTACTTTGAATACACAGAGTACCTTTTTATGACTGGTATAATGAAATAAAAATTACCATTATATCTCACAAAACAGTTTGACGTATTTTGTCAGTCAAAATATATGTATTCTGTTCTGACTTCTTTTTATCGGAATGAGTTGGTTTGTTTGAAACCTTGCATTATAAACACAAAAAAAGATTATGAATAATTTTTTATATTAATAATTTTATTTTTGTTGAAATTCAAAAGTGGGTATTGTGAAGGCCAGCTTTTTTTAAATACCATTTTATCAATTCAAATTATTTCGTATTTGCTGAACTTTGACGCAGGCAACACCATGACTCGAAAAAAAAAAAGGTAAAATCTCGTGTGAAAATAAAGCTTCCGAAGGAAGAAAGCAAGCAGACGCGTGTTGTTTGTGGGGTTTCATCGCCGTGGAAATAGACTGTGATGAGCTGACAGCGAGCGCCACTGTTGACACTCAGGCGCGAGGTTCCGGCCTCAGAGATTCCACCACTCTGACGCAAGAGAGCGCTAGACGGAAACAGAAGATATATGCGCAGCGACACACCTTTGTACTCGCACCTCGCTCCCCAGCCGTGCGGGCTGCGCAAAGTGGCGTTCGCCCGCCGGCCATTCATGGACACGCCGCGGCTGCATTCCCGGACGTGGTTACATCCACGGGACAATCAAGCCGGCGGTGTCGCCCCACGCGACGAGGCTGGTGTGGACCGCCCGTGCCGTGGTCAAGGCTTCTTCTGCTCGGGTTGGGAAAGCTCAGTGCTTTTAGTTCAGCAACAACAACTTTTCGCCATTTGGTAAGCGCTAGTGTCGCATGAGTACCAGTGTTGCCAGACCTGATAGTTCAAATCACACACACACGTTAACTAAATTACACAAAAATACACATTCCCCAATACAAAAATAATAAATTGGGTGTTGATTAACTTTACCTTCGTATCAATAAAGGCTAGGTTCAAAAAATTACTCCATCATAAAATCGTGAATTTCAAGGCCCAAAATATTGCTGTTTGTCTAAACATGTAATATCGAAATGAATTCCTCAGCATTGGCCAAAAACAATAAATTGAAAGCAATATAAGCACAAATGGTTTGGAAAGAGTGTCAATTATAAGCAGGGGCAGGTATTTTTCACGAAAGTATTTATGGCCTTGCTATACTTCAATATCCTACGTCCACAACCACAACTTCCTTTGGTTATTGGCCGCGTGTCTACGTGAGAAGACATGTTCTTATTTGACTGAGCCAATCGTAATAAAGTACTGCGATACTGAATGTCCATTATTCGCGGACAGACACTTGTGGTGACTCGAACCTACGTCGTCCTTTAGAAACTGCTTCTTATAGTGGGACCTACATTAGTAAAACCGCCCAGAATCAAATTATTGATGTATGCAAATAATAAATCCAATAATTTTGTTTTTGTTTTTGCCAGATATAGAAAAACAAGATTTTATTCCACTATATTTGACGAAACGACAGACATATCTCACATGGAGCAGCTCATTCTATTTTTCTGCTATCTCCATGACGGAGTTCTTAGGGAGGACTTCATAACATTTTGTAATGCATATGAAATGATTCGGCATGAAGATTCTGGTGAAGATCTTTGACCAAAAATCATCACACTGGCACATTAAAGTTCATGATCTCTGCAAGACGTTTAATGTAGATCTAACATACTGTGTTGGAATCGGCACTGACAGTTGCTCGGTGATGGCTTCCGAAACAAAGGGAGAAGTCCATGGACTTTCCAAGAAAGCAGTCCATGCAAGACGCTGCCATTGTAGCAATTATTTTCTGAATAATTCACTAGCAAGATCTTCTGATGATACACTTTGCCGAAATTCTTCAGCAATAATGAAGAAAGTTGTGTTATTTGCTAATGCCTCATCAAAGATACATAACATCTTAAAAAAAAATACTTGGTAAAAATGCATCGCAGAGGATCTGCGAGACACATCATGTGGAGAGGCACAAAGGCCACCTGCAGCTTCCAGGTGACACCTTGGTGGAGATATGCGATGCCCTACATGAGAATTTACTGTGGAAGGACAGCAAAACTGCATCTGACGCCCAGTGTCTTAGACTTTCTCTGTACAGTCCAGAGTTCGTCATCTCTTCTATGTGCCTTGAGCAGAAGATAAAGGAGGCTGATCCATATTCCCCGCAGTTGTTTTCTGAAGCGTAAGAGATTGCAGAAAAATTGGATGTTCTGCTAAAAGAACGGCGCACTGTTTCTCGGGAGACACGTCGTGAGAATTATGAGGTGCAGCCAGCTTAGTACACTGAGGAATACTTCCGAATAACAATTTATATTCCCTTGTTGGACAACATCGTGTCGGATTTCAAGGAAAAACTCAGCCCACATGTTATTAAACTTTTTTAATCTGGGTATTTTCCAGCCTCGTACGGCATACACCAAGGAAGATCTTGTAGCTGCACACAAAGTGGCAGAGACATGCAAACTGCCAGTGGATGCTCCTGTCACCATTCTTGTAGCAGAATTAAAACTTTGGGTAGCCAAGTGAAAGCGCGAGGTTGCAAGTGGCACGGAGAATCCCAATTCTTTGACTTTGCCTCAGATTATTGGTTTGTGTGTCTCAGATCTGTATCTCTGTGTTAACTTGTTTCTTAGTATTTCAGCTACCCTACCAGTTGCTGAAGCAACAGCTGAACGTACATTCTCAACACTTGGTCGTCTCGAGGCATGGCTGAGGGCAACAATTGTGGGAAGAGATGCCCACTGGCCTTGCTCTGCTGCATATCCATAACGAAATTGAGATCGATGTTGATAAAGTTATACCTAAACTTGCAAAAAAAAAAAAAAAAAGTAAAGGGCGACTTGAGTTTGTTCTCTAAATGTTTTTTTTATTAAAACGAAATGTCAACATCCTTTTTCAAGAAATTTGTGTGAATTTGTGGATTTGCCTTTACTTTCTTAAACCGTGATGAGGCGATAACCTTTCCTCCACAGCCAGTTGAAAGTTGTGATCTCTCCCTTCCCCCTCCCCACACAATATTCCGATGTCTAATCCGCCTCTGTAATCAAGAGGTACCAACTTACAGGTGTTGCAAAACTCAGTTTCGAGGTGCTGGCTACGGGCGCGAGGAACGTGTCGTGGCCACGGTTGCCATGACGACACGAAGGCGACTAGGGAGGCGACGAGGTAGCCGAGGGCAGGCAGGAAGTTCGGCCCGGCGTGGCGGGGCGAGTGTTTGCGTGGCGTCGCGCTGTTTGCTCAAGTAACACTCCTATCCACGTCAATTCGAGGAGGAAATGTTGTTTAAAGGCGCGGGCCGGCGGCCTTGGCGGGCTAATAGGGCGAGACAATACGGACGTACCGCTGCAGCATCGTCATGCCGCTGTGTTTGCCTGCCTCTGCCTGCACCCGCTCGGGAGGAGGGGAAGGGGGGGACCCTCTGGGTACATGTGTAGCGGACACCTCGCCTCCGAGCTCAGTCGGCACTGAACCTCTCTCCTGTGGACGGCCCGCTCCGATGCAGCTGCGTATGCGAGTCTGCAATCAACCCTCTCACTCGCTTTGCCGTGGTCGAGGACACTCGGATTCCGCGAAAAGATTCACGACCAATTGTATTTCAAAACAGTTAAGCCCAGATATACTTTCTTGATCGGATGATATAGGCGTTACGCGTCTTAGGTGTGTGTGTATATATATACACATATGTATATACACCTGCGAACCACAGACCTACGGTAGCGGAGCAACCCTAATTCTGATTGGCCAGTCAAGCACGATTCCCACAGAGACACGCCACCAATAAACTAAAGAAAAGTGCTGGTGTGCCCGTAGTGTATTGCTATCTAGCATGTGCGGAAATCTTTTCGGCAAATTCGGGTGCCTCTAGCTGTAGTCTATTCGCGGTTTAATCACGCTTTTTGAATGGAACCTTCGAAAAATCACCCCCATGCATGACGTGCTTTCTTGTCTGCTAGACATGTGGTGTGCCTTAAGCTGGGGTTACTCTGGACCAGCTACGGTAACTTTGGCATCACACTATTTTTTTTGCAGCCATTTGGTGAAAGTGTTAGCAAACATCACCGAGGTAGATGGCATTCAAAATTTTGATTACCTAGCTAAAGTACTTTGTTTCTTAACCAAATGGCACGAAAACAAACATAATGAATGGTAAAATGTTACACCAGCATGTTCAAAGTTTACGGCATCACAACGATTTTATACTTGTGTTAACATAAAAGTACTTTATCTTTTATTAAATTGAACATGTAATTTATAATTTACCTATAAAATACAATTAATATAAATAAAAACAGTGAGAAGAGATGTGTTTTGGTGATACTCAGTAGCAGGGCCACCTGGTTTTCGCGAAAAGGTTTCAAGACTACATATACTCCAAAACACTACAACTCAGATCAGACTTCGTGATAGGATGATTTTAACTGTCATGCATTGCAGGTGTCGGGCGAATCATATAAACTCACCGTCAGAGTCACCTGATAGGCCCAGTCAAGTAAAGAACCGTCTCCCGACAAAGATGCCTGGCCAATAACCAAAGGAAAACTACACGTATGCCACATGACTATGGACTCTAGCCTTGGCGTGTATCTTTTCGTCAAAAACAAGGTGGCCCTACCTAGTAGTCTAATAAATGTACGAGGGCAAATCAATAAATAAGTTACACTTCCACGTTATGGCCATGTATGAAACCACCTATACATAGGCAACACGGCTTTGACAACATACAATGTAAGTTCACTTTTCCACATAGTCCTCAAGAGACTGTAAACATTTCTCGGAACGGTCAACCAACTTTTCGATTCCGGATGCGTAGACATCTCCTCCAGCGCTATGTAACCACCCGGAGACAGCTGCTTTCACCTCCTCATCGTTGAACCGGCTGCGTAAAGCAATTAAAGAGAAGCGCTGGGGAAAATTGAGCGCCGGTGTGATTTTGTTGCACGATAACGCAACACCTCACACGGCCCGCCAAACTTCCGAACTGCTGCAGCGATTCAAGAAGAAGGTATGGCAACATCCTCCATACAGTCCAGTTTTAGCGCCATGCGATTTTTCATGTTTTCGGTAAGCTGGAAAAGGATCTCGGTGGACGACGACTTTTTCTCGTAGCCAGTGAATAACGTGCTGTGTGCTTGATGATACGAGCATTAAACATTCATGCCAAAGAGGTACGGAATAAGTGCACAAATCAGATTACCCACAANCAACATCCTCCATACAGTCCAGTTTTAGCGCCATGCGATTTTTCATGTTTTCGGTAAGCTGGAAAAGGATCTCGGTCGACGACGATTCCGAAACGATAAGGAGGTGAAAGCAGCTGTCTCCGGGTGGTTACATAGCGCTGGAGGAGATGTCTACGCATCCGGAATCGAAAAGTTGGTTGACCGTTCCGAGAAATGTTTATAGTCTCTTGGGGACTATGTGGAAAAGTGAACTTACATTGTATGTTGTCATAGCCGTGTTGCCTATGTATAGGTGGTTTCATACATGGCCATAACGTGGAAGTGTAACTTATTTATTGATTTTCCCTCGTATATTATGCAGAAAATTATTAAACTTGGTGCGCACTAATGCGGTGCGTTGACCATTTGGTGCAAATTTCTAGACTCGGTCAAACTGTGTTTGCATGAGGCGGAGGAATATCCTGGTAACAGATTCTTAGCAGGGCAACAAAAAAGTTGGAAGTAACTGTGAATGGTCTGTGCAGATCACTCGCGGTTACTTCCAACCTTTGTTAAGCCCTGCTGAAGTTCTGCTTTCTTGCTGTTCCTCCGTTCAATGCAAACAAAGCTTGACCGAGTCTAGAACATTCCCCAGAAGGGACAGCGCACCGCTTTCGTTCGCACTCAGTGTAATGATGTTGTGCATTAGAACTATTTATTTGCCAAGCATTACCAACACATCTATTTTACAACTATTTATATTCATATTAATGTTAAATGAAATATTATAGTTAAGAGGTGAAATATAAATATAATTTAAATTTAACAAAAAATACGGTACTTTTTTGTCAACAAAAGTATAAAACGCTTGTGATGCGTGAAGTATTTAGGAAAGAACCCAACACGTCATACATGGTGTGATTTTTGATATGTTTGATTAAAAAAAGTTAAGAAGAAATAGCGAATAGACTATATACTGAACCCGTTCGATGATACAATAATTCCCCGACTTCCAACTTTGTAATCACGTAATTTTTTGGTGTGCCCTGTACTTGTGTTTAGCACTTTTTCTCGTAGCCAGTGAATAACGTGCTGCGTGCTTGATGATACGAGCATTAAACATTCATGCCAAAGAGGTACGGAATAAGTGCACAAATCAGATTACCCACAAGGAAACCTGGGTACTGACGTATTTGCTGTGTACAGCACCGGTCGTAAATATCGTTCTTGAGCAAAGTGCCAACGCTCGTGGACACTGTGAGGGGAAGGGGTTTGAACTCCCGAGAGTCTGGTAAGTGGTAGGGGATACAAGTTTCTACTATGAATACCTGAAACACGAGCATGATTTGAAATCATGGATTTAATATGCAAAGAAGAGCTTAATCCCTTAACTTTCACATCTGACATATCGCAGAGCAGGGAAAATCATAGTCGGTGCTGTACAAGTACAGAAGCTAACACCAAGGCATACCTCAACCTTACTCTTGCNTTGATTTAATATGCAAAGAAGAGCTTAATCCCTTAACTTTCACATCTGACATATCGAAGAGCAGGGAAAATCATAGTCGGTGCTGTACAAGTACAGAAGCTAACACCAAGGCATACCTCAAACTTACTCTTGCCATACTTACGTTGATTTCAGTCCCACCACTCTCCTCTATATTCTCCTGACTGTAAACATCTTAATCTTAAAAATTTTTAATAAAATCAGCTGCATATTTCGGTTTTTGGTTACACAAATACCTAGAATTAAATATATTTTGGAAACAAATGGGGCAAAAAGAATACCAAAGGTTACAAAAACTTATTACAAACTGAATTAGTTACCAGTCACCGTATGTAGGCTGTTCTAGGTTGACTGAGCACTTTTGAAATCAACCTTTGAAAAATGTCACTGACCCTACCTGCGTCTATTTTAACGGGCATGTTGACCAGCATGTGTCCGGTCAAGTTGGTAACAACGGATTAAAAATAGTGCCATGTATTGACGTTGAATTATAAGTGTTAGATAAACATTTGTAAATACTGAAATGATCTTTGATTTTTGTTTTCTTAACGCATATAAATGTAAGATTTAGAAAATTTGTTAAAATATTAACTTTTCTAATAGTTTTACATTCACACTTGACCGATGCATGGNAAATGTAAGATTTAGAAAATTTGTTAAAATATTAACTTTTCTAATAGTTTTACATTCACACTTGACCGATGCATGGATAAAGTGATGAGGCCATGGCAATGCTAATTTCACATACGGCGGAATAATAAATAATGTGCATACAAGTATATATTCATCAGACCTACAAAAGTGCTCAGTTTACCGTAAACAAGCTATATACACCCAGGCTGCCAACTGCAAAGTGGAGGGGTGCTGCACCCCCTTCCTCCCACTCGGCGTCTACCCGTTTGGCCGACACCTTGTAAGACAANAAATGTAAGATTTAGAAAATTTGTTAAAATATTAACTTTTCTAATAGTTTTACATTCACACTTGACCGATGCATGGGTAAAGTGATGAGGCCATGGCAATGCTAATTTCACATACGGCGGAATAATAAATAATGTGCATACAAGTATATATTCATCAGACCTACAAAAGTGCTCAGTTTACCGTAAACAAGCTATATACACCCAGGCTGCCAAATGCAAAGTGGAGGGGTGCTGCACCCCCTTCCTCCCACTCGGCGTCTACCCGTTTGGCCGACACCTTGTAAGACACNATGCAAAGTGGAGGGGTGCTGCACCCCCTTCCTCCCACTCGGCGTCTACCCGTTTGGCCGACACCTTGTAAGACACGTACGATAAACGCTTTTGGCCAATTGTAAAGTTTCAGCGGTTGAACAACCAATCTCCTGTGAGGCGACCATATAGTAATGTGATTNAAAGTTTCAGCGGTTGAACAACCAATCTCCTGTGAGGCGACCATATAGTAATGTGATTCCGTAACAGTTGCCAATAGCCAATGAAATTGCGATTGACGCTCAGGTAGGTATATGTAGGGGCAGTGATATTTCGCGAAAAGATTTCGAGACAAGATACAGTCCAAAGCACTGTAGGGTCGTCCAGCTTCTTTGATTGGCAAAATAATGTTCTGACCCGTGTTAACAGTCTTCGCACGAATCATGCAGGTTTAGTGTACGAGTTACTCACTTCTGAGTGGCTTGGTCAAAGACGGACACGGCACCAGCAGCCAATGGAGTTATAACACCTGAGGTGTGTATATAGTATTGAAGTCTACTGTGTGCTCAGATTTTTACGCGAAAAGTCACTGGCCCTAGGTATATGGCATGTTGTCAAATATTAATGCAGAATGTTCATTTTTCCAGCAATTACACTATAGTTATTTTTTTTGGTTGTGAAATATATTTTCATACAATCATTACTCAAGATGCACTGAGACGTACTCATCAAGGTGTGAAACTGTAACATATTGCATTAACCTACTGTCCTAGGCTAGTTCAGGTGGCCATGTTAGGTTGTGAAACTAAGCTAAAATATGTTGATTGGTTTCGTTCGTCACGAAGTCTTGGAGCGTCGGTAAGAGTGAAATGTTAAAAATTGTTACTACAGGGACAACGAAGAGGAAAAATTTCCGCTCGAAATAGATTGATTTCGTAATGAAAGCCGATCGGAACTGATCTTACAGTGCTGATGAACGCATCGTTCCTATTAATATTAGCGCAGGGTCGTATCTATCGTCCCCCTCCCCCCTTTCCATGCATTTACATAAAGACCGTAATTGACTGTCGATAATTGATTCTGTTTTTTATGATGCTCCCATTAATGAGTTTTTAGCAGAGAGGATAAACTATCATCACTAAATTAGTAGCAGGCGTCGTTTTGCCCCAAAACGCTGTAGCGAGAGGAGTGAACATGGGTTAAATGTACCAAACACCGAAATAACAGGATTTCGTGCAAGTATAAAACGTTTTAGTGAAGGATAGATAAGGAGATAGAGATAGCAAGGGAATTACACGGAGTATTTCAGGGCCATGGTTGTTATACCCCACTTTATAACGACTGTGCAAGTTATAAAAAATCGCTTCAGTCAGTAAGAAAAGACGTGNCCATGGTTGTTATACCCCACTTTATAACGACTGTGCAAGTTATAAAAAATCGCTTCAGTCAGTAAGAAAAGACGTGAACAAATAACTTAAAACAGTTAACAGAAAAATAATATTTTCCCTTTTAAGAGACTGCCGAACTGAAGTTTTCGATTATTAAGTATTCAACCGATATAACGCAACATAACTGACTATAATCTATTCGCGGTTTCTTCACACTTTCTAATCAAAATCTTTGAAGGAAAAAAAAACCCGTGCAAAATGTGTTTGGTTGTTTCCTAAATAAGTCGTGTAGCACAAGAATTTTATATTTGCATTAACATTAAAGCACCTTATTTTTGGATAACTTGGACTTTTATCTATACATTGTAATATTTAATTTNTATATTTGCATTAACATTAAAGCACCTTATTTTTGGATAACTTGGACTTTTATCTATACATTGTAATATTTAATTTTAAATTAATACGAACAAAACAGGGAGAAAATAGGTGGGTTGGTAATACCCAGTATCAAATAGTTCTCATGCAAAATATGATTACACTGAGTGCGCACGAATGCGGTGCGTTGTCCCTTTGGTGTAATTTTCTAGACTAGGTTAAACATGGTTTGAATGAGGCGGAGGAATATCCTGGAAGTAAAACTTCAGCCGGGACTATACCATCCATTGCGTCCGGTTAGTTTAGTTTCTGGTTATTCAAAGTAGCGTGTGCGGTCACTATATTATTTTTACGATTACTGCATGATTTTTATGTAAAATTTCGAAGTTTATGGTAGAATAAATGGTGTGCCCCCGGTCACGAATGATGGAGTGATTCAATCATTTTTGTACCGTAGTATATTAATTTGACGTTATCATTTTGCGATAAAACTAGTTATAGATGCTCCTATTGGTGGTTATTAAGCACGTCATTCTTGGGTACACCACTGAAACAGCCACTTATTACGTGAGCTCCAGTTTAACACACCAGCAACACGGCGTCACTGGCTAACAACACGTGGGAACTCCGTTCGCCAATCAGCGCCTGGTAACTTACTTGTCAGCCGGCAGCCCAGCCAATATGGAAGGCAGTGTCATTACTTGCCTAGCTGTTTGTTGCAAGGGGACTGACTAGGAAGAAGGTCAAGTTTGAGCTTGGTGATGAAATATGGATTTATAGGAAGTTTGTTGGTTCTGTCGGAGATTTGCATATTATTGGTCATGTGGAGCTTGTGTATGATGTATGAGTAACAATAAACTTTGTTTCAACAGATNGATTGGCAAAATAATGTTCTGACCCGTGTTAACAGTCTTCGCACGAATCATGCAGGTTTAGTGTACGAGTTACTCAGTTCTGAGTGGCTTGGTCAAAGACGGACACGGCACCAGCAGCCAATGGAGTTATAACACCTGAGGTGTGTATATAGTATTGAAGTCTACTGTGTGCTCAGATTTTTACGCGAAAAGTCACTGGCCCTAGGTATATGGCATGTTGTCAAATATTAATGCAAAATGTTAATTTTTCCAGCAATTACACTATAGTTATTTTTTTTAGTTGTGAAATATATTTTCATACAATCATTACTCAAGATGCACTGAGACGTACTCATCAAGGTGTGAAACTGTAACATATTGCATTAACCTACTGTCCTAGGCTAGTTCAGGTGGCCATGTAAGGTTGTGAAACTAAGCTAAAATATGTTGATTGGTATCGTTCGTCACGAAGTCTTGGAGCGTCGGTAAGAGTGAAATGTTAAAAATTGTTACTACAGGGACAACGAAGAGGAAAAATTTCCGCTCGAAATAGATTGATTTCGTAATGAAAGCCGATCGGAACTGATATTACAGTGCTGATGAACGCATCGTTCCTATTAAGATTAGCGCAGGGTCGTATCTATCTTCCCCCTCCCCCCTTTCCATGCATTTACATAAAGACCGTAATTGACTGTCGATAATTGATTCTGTTTTTTATGATGCTCCCATTAATGAGTTTTTAGCAGAGAGGATAAACTATCATCACTAAATTAGTAGCAGGCGTCGTTTTGCCCCAAAACGCTGTAGCGAGAGGAGTGAACATGGGTTAAATGTACCAAACACCGAAATAACAGGATTTCGTGCAAGTATAAAACGTTTTAGTGAAGGATAGATAGGGAGATAGAGATATCAAGGGAATTACACGGAGTATTTCAGGGTCATGGTTGTTATACCCCACTTTATAACGACTGTGCAAGTTATAAAAAATCGCTTCAGTCAGTAAGAAAAGACGTGAACAAATAACTTAAAACAGTTAACAGAAAAATAATATTTTCCCTTTTAAGAGACTGCCGAACTGAAGTTTTCGATTATTAAGTATTCAACCGATATAACGCAACATAACTGACTATAATCTATTCGCGGTTTCTTCACACTTTCTAATCAAAATCTTTGAAGGAAAAAAAAACCCGTGCAAAATGTGTTTGGTTGTTTCCTAAATAAGTCGTGTAGCACAAGAATTTTATATTTGCATTAACATTAAAGCACCTTATTTTTGGATAACTTGGACTTTTATCTATACATTGTAATATTTAATTTAAAATTAATACGAACAAAACAGGGAGAAAATAGGTGGGTTGGTAATACCCAGTAACAAATAGTTCTCATGCAAAATATGATTACACTGAGTGCGCACGAATGCGGTGCGTTGTCCCTTTGGTGTAATTTTCTAGACTAGGTTAAACATGGTTTGAATGAGGCGGAGGAATATCCTGGAAGTAAAACTTCAGCCGGGACTATACCATCCATTGCGTCCGGTTAGTTTAGTTTCTGGTTATTCAAAGTAGCGTGTGCGGTCACTATATTATTTTTACGATTACTGCATGATTTTTATGTAAAATTTCGAAGTTTATGGTAGAATAAATGCTGTGCCCCCGGTCACGAATGATGGAGTGATTCAATCATTTTTGTACCGTAGTATATTAATTTGACGTTATCATTTTGTGATAAAACTAGTTATAGATGCTCCTATTGGTGGTTATTAAGCACGTCAATCTTGGGTACACCACTGAAACAGCCACTTATTACGTGAGCTCCAGTTTAACACACCAGCAACACGGCGTCACTGGCTAACAACACGTGGGAACGCCGTTCGCCAATCAGCGCCTGGTAACTTACTTGCCAGCCGGCAGCCCAGCCAATATGGAAGGCAGTGTCATTACTTGCCTAGCTGTTTGTTGCAAGGGGACTGACTAGGAAGAAGGTCAAGTTTGAGCTTGGTGATGAAATATGGATTTATAGGAAGTTTGTTGGTTCTGTTGGAGATTTGCATATTATTGGTCATGTGGAGCTTGTGTATGATGTATGAGTAACAATAAACTTTGTTTCAACAGATNTGGAGATTTGCATATTATTGGTCATGTGGAGCTTGTGTATGATGTATGAGTAACAATAAACTTTGTTTCAACAGATTCGGTTCAGTGGTTCTCATTTTGTTCGAACATAACCTCAATTCAAATGCATGCGGCAATAAGCCACNTTCAACAGATTCGGTTCAGTGGTTCTCATTTTGTTCGAACATAACCTCAATTCAAATGCATGCGGCAATAAGCCACCTAGTACTACCGTGGCTTGCCGCGTTCACTCATGTATAAGCCTTGGGAGATAACAGCTGCGCGACTTGAGATAACGCTTATCTCATCTCCTGTTGACTTCCTGCTACAGTTCTTATCTTTTCGCTCGTGTTATCTATGGAATTCATTTATGTGCATGTCTGTGCTTGTGAGGTGTAACTCTGCTGTGGTAATACCTGCTTCAAGTAATCGTTCAGCATTAAATAACCCCTAGTCAGTCCCCTTGGACCAAACACACTGTGAAGGAGCTTCCTTGGGAATAACGTCGAACATGACACGAAGACAATATCGGTCTAGAAGATCTTATTATCCACGTAAAGCACAAGTTAAATAACCCCAAGTACATGAGGGTTATTTAAGGCTGAACGATTACTTGAANCTTATTATCCACGTAAAGCACAAGTTAAATAACCCCAAGTACATGAGGGTTATTTAAGGCTGAACGATTACTTGAAACAGGTATTTCCACAGCAGAGTTACACCACACAAGCACAGACATGCACATAACAAATGAATTCCATAGATAACACGAGCGAAAAGATAAGAACTGTAGCAAGTCNACACAAGCACAGACATGCACATAACAAATGAATTCCATAGATAACACGAGCGAAAAGATAAGAACTGTAGCAAGTCAACAGGAGATCAGATAAGCGTTATCTCAAGTCGCGAAGCTGTTATCTCCCAAGGCTTATACATGGGTGAACGCGGCAAGCCACGGTAGTACTATATGGCGTATTGCCGCATGCATTGGAATTGAGGTTATGTTCGAACAAAATGGAACCACNCAAGCCACGGTAGTACTATATGGCGTATTGCCGCATGCATTGGAATTGAGGTTATGTTCGAACAAAATGGAACCACTGAACCGAATCTGTTCAAACAAAGTTTATTGTTACTCGTGCATTATACACAAGCTCCACACGACCAATAATATGCAAATCTCCGACAGAACCAGCCAACTTCCTATAAATCCATATTTCATCACCAAGCTCAAACTTGGACCTTCTTCCGAGAATACAAAACAGGCGATGAGAGTGTACTAATTACAGCAGACTGATTAACAACACATTCATGAACGGGCACAGTCTTCCAACAAATTATATCACGAGGATCCATGTGAGGCAAACTAGTAAATGCCGGGACACCAGTGTTATGATGTTTACGAAAAAAAAACAATTCCAATAGACCATTGCCCGCTCGAGCAGTTATACCCTGCAGACCAGAGGTTCCTTGGGAATAACGTCGAACATTCCACGAAGACAATATCGGTCTAGTAGAGCTTATTATCCACGAAAAGTACATCGTAATATTCTTAGTTGTAATTACGATGTCAATAAGGACGACACTTCATGGTGTCGCAAGGTTGCAAGTGTCGAAGAAGTTATGTTATTCTGTCTTACATGTACAGATTTGGTCTGCAGGGTATAACTGCTCGAGCAAGAAGTGGCCTATTGGAATTGTGTTTTTTCCGTAAACGTCATAACGCTGGTGTCCCTGCATTTACTAGTTTGCCTGATATGGATCCTTGTGATATAATTGTTTGGAAGACTGTGCCCGTTCATGAAGGTGTTGTAAATCAGTGTGCTGTAATTAGTACACTCCCATCGCCTGTTTTATATTCTCGGAAGAAGGTCCAAGTTTGAGCTTGGTGATGAAATATGGATTTATAGGAAGTTGGTTAGTTCTGTGGGAGTACGCCCACATCAAAGGAACCTTCACGCCCTTTTGTCCTTGCATTCTAAGATCGTTGCTCTAAATGAGCGAATCTGACTGCAGATCTATCGAAACTGCTCTATCGTGATTCAGTAAAATCCTACTTATAATTTTTGCTGATATTCACTGATTACATAGTGATTTGTACATTTTCCTAGTGAATTCCACTGGGCTGGTACAGCCATGGTGGCTGAGCGGTTAGACTGCTCGCCTCCCACCTAGGCGAACCGGGTTCTATCTCCGGCCGGGTCACCCCTGGATTTTCGTAAGTGGGAATCGTGCCGGACGATGCCACTGGTCGGCAGGTTTTCTCGAAGATCTTCCGTTTCCCCTGCCCTTGTATTCCGGCGCTGCTCCATTCTCACCTCATCTACTCTCAAGACCTCGTTGTTAACAACCGCACAAATCTGTCAGCTGAACTCCACTGGCATGGCAAATAAAACCTCTGTGAATTGTAGACTAATGATTAAGTAAAATAATTCTATTGATTGATATCTTTGATTCTGATTTAGAGTGTGTGTACTTGTCTAGACTATGCATTTTGTTTGTCTGTGTATTTAGTTTTGCCAAAGACTAGCAAGCGCGGGTGAAATGCGCTAGGTGAGTGCTTCAACTACGCACCACGAAGCCCACAGCTCGTATTGCGTTCTACTAGCTCAGTAAGAGGATCCTTTCTGCCGCATCCGCGCATGCAAAGGAGGCTTTTCTTGGCGCTAAGCCGGAAACGGAAGCAGGATTACGTATCCCCTCTTTGCAGACCGCCGACCTTCGACGACGTAAGAAGCCTGCCTACTTTGCTTACGTCGTTTAAAGACGCCCGCCTACCTGGAGCTTTTTTTTCCCCGCGTTTGAGGCCGAGAAGCTGCGGGAGCGATAAGGACGACTCTACCACGCGCATCCAGTGCGCCATCGCCGCTAAGCGCAAGGCTCTGAACTGGCGTGCAGTGTTCTCGTCGAGGTGCCGGTACCTACGGGACTTTCAGTGCCGACCCTATCATTCGTTCGTGGAAGGCCTGTAGCAAAGTTTAATGCAAGGCCCTTGATTACCTTTGCATGTATCTGACGCGAATATTTTGAGATGCAGCGCTTCGAAGAACCCGTTTTTAGCCATGTTGGAATGTTCTGACATGGCGTTTCTAATGTTCGCGACGTCTTGAAACCACTTGACAGACTTCTTCTGAAGTGTGTTCTTTTCCCCGCACATTAAACGCACGTGTAATAGTCTCGTGAAAAAGGAACGCAGCCCCAGCTCTATGTAGGCGGACGCCTCGAGTGGGAAATATAGCAATAATCGCGGTGTTAACAGTTTTTGAGTAGTAAAATGTATTTAGCATTTACTGTTGAAATGTTTTAGTCAGGGCATGGCATATCACTCAGCTGACTGAATAACTATAATATCAATGGAGCACCTTAATTTTTTTTGTCATCTCGAATAAAAGGGAATTAATTATTGATTGGTATCTAAGAATGACTGCAGAAAATATAGTAGTACAAGAAGTCAAACAAAAATTTTTCCTAGAATATAATTATATTGTTTTACACCAAAAACAAGTATTTTATGTCTGCCATTAAATGGTTTGATGGTATTCGCACTAGAAAATTCTTTCGTGTTAGATGAAAATTTTTTAGTTGTTTTAGTTATTTTGCGGCAACCTAAAATTTATTTTGTAGCCATCAAAAATATTATTTTTTAAAATTTTTTTATTGTGTATGCTCTAACTAAGTTAAATTTCCAAAAAGTAATGTCGTGTATGAGTAATGGCGAAAATTATTTAATCCAAAATGGCGCCTAACTCTGCTTCTTAAGGTACTTGCAAAAGGAGCACTGCCCCGAATGTACGAGAAAGTAGTGCACACATCACCCTAATTGTCGAACAAATACGATCTATGTTGCGTAAGAAAGAATAACGTATATATTTTGTGACACTGTAAAATATTTCCTTCTATTCATATAGGTGTTTTTAAAAAGTCAATCCCTAAGAATATTTTAAATTTAAATTGAAGGGTATTTTCTTTATGGATGCTTCATAAAGCATAAGTGAACCTTCACTAAGTAAGACCATCCAAATAATTACTATAGTTCAATGTCATAAAATATTGGTTATCTTTTGTCTCCTAATATTTTGATTGGGTTAATGTACATTAATTTCAGTTAAAACAATGATAACTTTCGTGTCAGGAATGTATAGCATAACGAACTCTGGGAACTTGTCAGACTACTTGCAGCGGGTCCTGCCTGACAACTGGTCGAGAGAGAACATNCGGCAACACTTTCGAAATTATGGACTTCTATAGAGGCAGCATGGCTCAATATTTCTGCCGGGGACTTCCAACGACTAGTTGAGTCCATGACACGTCGAGTTGCTGCACTTCCGCCGGGCAAAATGAGGTCCCACACGATATTAGGAGGTATCCCATGACTTTTGTCTCCTCAGTGTATATCAAAGTTAGTATATGTGTGTTGTGGGAGTGAGCCTGACACACCGCACAATGTCGCTAATTACGCTGCTGAGTTCCACGTCATACGAGGATGTCGGCAATGGTGAGACTGGTAGATGATCACTTCGACGCCCGCTGCGCTGGTGAGGGAGGGCCTACCTCGCCGTGCAAACCTGGACAACAGGCCGAGCGGGGTCCTCCACATATCCGCAGTCCTCTCCTCGGCACGTGGTCTGCGTTGCCTGGCGACGGCGCGACGCTTCCGCTGCGTCACGGGGATTTGAATATTCGCCGGCAAGAAATCGACGCTAACCTGCTGGGAGTTTCCGAGATGCCCGGCATAACGAACTCTGGAAGCTTGCCAGACTACTCGCAGCGGGTCCTGCCTGACAACTGGTCGAGAGAGAACATGGAACAGGGGGTGGGGGGAAGCACAGAAGGAACACTAGATAAGATACGTGAACTTTATTTATTCTTATATGAGCAATTTATTGTAAATATGTGGTATTTGGGCTGTTAATTGTTAACTTTTAAGCCCAGATTAATTGAAATTTGTATATTCTATCTTTATCACTTAAAATGGTTTAAATTGTTTGAAATACTTTTTTATACTTTTGTACGAATAGCTATTTAGGTCATTTTGAAAAAAAATACATAGCCCTCAATTATAAATAAGAAACAGGAGTTAGGAGTTTGTGTGTATTTCCATTTCTCACAACTGGGGAAGTCTTATCTTTCTGTTCCTGTGGGACGGGTTTAAATAGATTTTTCAATATATTTGAAATCTGCTCAAGTTTTTAAGTATTCTTTACGATATGAATGTCATGGACAAACGAAGATGCTTGGTCGCTGTCATCAAGTGGATAGGTTTTCTCCAGGTGCTCCTGCCTCACGACAGTATTAATGTACGTATGTTCATTGTACAATTATGCACCTTTCAACGGATCTGGGTATAGTGTGGCAGAAATACTCTTCAGAAACCAACTTAAATATTTCATTAGCCAAAATGGGCTTCAATCACCCATTGAGCTCGAAAACCCCAAAACCCCTAAAATGGGGTCGTGTATCTCATTACTATACCGTTCAACGTATCTGAACCAAATTCGATAGGGAAGTCATTCAGTTCGTAACAGAAAATTCTGGGTATGACTATGCTTAAATAAACTCTGGTCATTTTTTGTGTCGGAAACCCCTAAAATCAGATCAGGAATCTCCGGTCTCCTACTGGGTACGAAGTCCCTAAAACGGGGTCGTGTATCTCTTATTGCCGTATTACAACATGGCAACGCCTTGTAGTTCTGCTAGTTAAAAATATTTGTAAAACTGTCACAAATTTGTATTTTCATTCAAGAAATCGCTATTACACTCAGGAATTTGTTTTCTTATTACTAGCAATTAAAGTCTCCTTGTTATTTATAATTAAAATAATTAAAAATCGCGGTGTTCAAACAAGAAATGCCAAGTTTTCTTTCACATTTTGAACGATTAGTTCTTTTAAAGCATTTTGATTTGGCAATCAGGATTTTTCTGTTTGATAACAGCAATTAGCGATATTATGCGCAATAACTACGTAACACGCCAGACAGATTACGTAAAAGCTAAAATGGAATAGAGCTAGATGATTAAGATGAATGCCACAAGCCCAGGTTTCTACGGGCACATCTGAACATGGCTACGTTACAGATGATGTATTATAGCTAGGGGCAGTGATATTTCGCGTAAAAATCGGAGCACACAGTAGACTTCAATACTATATACACACCTCAGCTGTTGTTATACCTCCATTGGCTGCTGGTGCCGTGCCCGTCATTGACCAAGCCACTCAGGACTAAGTAACTCCGACACTGAACCTTCGTGATTCGTGCGCAAACTGTTAACACGGGCCAGAACATTTTTTCGCCAATCAAAGAAGCCGGACGACCCTACAGTGCTTTGGACTGTATGTTGTCTCGAAATCTTTTCGCGAAATATCACTGCCCCTAATTATAGCACAATTAAGAGGAATACGTTTTTGTTAAAGTTCACTACGGTCAGGGAATTATTTATTAATTGGTTTAGATAAAGGAACTACTTGTCTTGTAGCCGATTTCTCGAAGTGGCATGCATATAAATAAAAAGGCTCAGTAGCAGAAGTTGTTAAGGTGTTGCCTTCCAATCAGGAGATACAAATTTTCAGTGTCGGGGTTACAGTTGTTGTTCGTTTCACCAGGCAATACCTTGTTGGTTTAGATTGCGAGTTTTCCCCCGATACTGGCACGGAATACTTCAAAATACAGAAGTGAAATAATCGTTCGCACCGCGAAACCTAGCTGCACGCGCAATTAAAATGGCGTCGCTAGCCGGTTACATGCCGGAACGTGCAAATATGTAAATGCTACTTAACCCTTTGGTGAATTTTCACATATATACCCGGGGTACGTTTATATAGAAATTTCTTTGCTCTTTGAGACCACACTCACACTTAGACGGTTTCACTGTTTCGCTGGACTTCACCGGAATCCAAGTAAAAACAAAAATGACAACCTGTCAACATTTCAGCTACTAAGAACAAGACTGTTCTTATTAAACAATTCCTCAAATTAATACATTAATCGGTACACTGCCAACGTATGACTTCATTGGCCGACTCGACGGTCAGTCAGTAACAAACGCTGTGGATTGGTGAAGGCGTTTCTGGTGTACCCAGTGCATACAGGGTTATGTTACGTGGGAATGCAGAGGTCAACGGAACTGGCATTGTTTTCCTGGAGAACATAAGCAGCTCACCTCAACGTTGTCCTCAGTAAAAGTAAATTGGAACCGTACTCAAAGGGTTAGCGTTACATATGTGGTTGGANGGAATGCAGAGGTCAACGGAACTGGCATTGTTTTCCTGGAGAACATAAGCAGCTCACCTCAACGTTGTCCTCAGTAACAGTAAATTGGAACCGTACTCAAAGGGTTAGCGTTACATCTGTGGTTGGATNGTTAGCGTTACATATGTGGTTGGACGGGCTCCTGGCCCGAGGGTGTCACCTCCGCACCTCAGGGGTTGGGTTGGATAGGTGGCGGTATCTGGCGGTCACGCCCCCAGGTACTGACTACCCTCGACGCTGTTGAACCGNGACGGGCTCCTGGCCCGAGGGTGTCACCTCCGCACCTCAGGGGTTGGGTTGGATAGGTGGCGGTATCTGGCGGTCACTCCCCCAGGTACTGACTACCCTCCACGCTGTTGAACTACGAAGTAAGTTATTTCTACTCAGGTTGGGAACAATACGCCATTTATTATGGGTGTGAAAATTTCCGCCGCCAAGTNACGAAGTAAGTTATTTCTACTCAGGTTGGGAACAATACGCCATTTATTATGGGTGTGAAAATTTCCGCCGCCAAGTGCGATGCTGTTCCAAACAGGTTCGTTATATTATATACATATTTTTTAAAGTAAGTATTTTGCTTAACTTGCGATATATATTTAAATATGCCAAAATTTTAAGCATTAACTTTATTTTGTAACGGTTATACACGGCCTGCAAATGTGTTTACAAGAGAAAACAGTAAAAATACAACTGTGTTTGCATTGGGCGTTTATAAGAAAGCTCAACCCAATGGGAAAACGCTAGGAATTTATAGGCGAAAAAAACTACAGCTGCCATTAAAAGAAACTTTATACTTTTCTCCTTTAGTATAACAAAACTGCGCTGGAAAACATTAAAATAATATTTTCAACCGTTTCACTATTATATTTTTCGATTCAGTTGTGATGTTCAAATAAAGAAATTTTGTACACCCAAGTTTTGCCAAATACAATTTAGGACAGAATATTTAACAATATGCGAATATATTTAGTTATATTTGCACTCTAGTGCGAAGAGAAAAGTTTATTCTTTACGTGGTTTCTAACATAATACTACTCAGAAAATTTTACACAAATACATTTATTTTTTAAAAATTGCAATCATCCCATTTGCTCACATACGAAACTGAAATAACCGGTACAGGTGCGACACGAGTGCTACCTGGCGGCGAAAAAAGTTAGTTGCCAAACTGAAAGCATTGGACTTCCCAACCCGAGTAGAATAAACCTTTACACGGCGATCAGAAGTCCACACTGTAAAATATTTCTATATTCGTACAAGGGATTCTTTGGGAACTAGTAGGTATCCATATTTATTTGTGTAACACTACAAATTAATTAGAGTAAATTTCACATAACCTTTGTGTAGAATGTGTAAAACTAATGTTGGATTTTAACAAACAAGCAAATGTTGTAGACTTCAAGTTTATTATAAATATTAAGCTACGTAAACGGTTTTGTACGTTTCCGAAAATAATGTGCTGCATACGTACGATATCTCAGCTGTAGAGTTAACCAGAAAATCTTTGGCAACTGGTTTCCAAAGAATTGCTTGTAACAGGTAGAGAAATATTTAACTGTGCACCGGTTAGCCAGCAGGTTCACCAATCAGGGTATTATAACTTCTATTTACCAGCCGACAGTCAGCCAATAGACAAATCTTCCGCAGCATACCGTAGCCAACGAGACAAAAGGCCAGCCGGTGTATGGGCACGCCCTTTATAAAGGAACCGCCAAGACGCTTCACTTGTATATACCTACCTCTTCTGTCCTCGTACCATTAGTTAAATACATCTCAAAACGCGGTCTCTTCGATGTCAAACACGAAATCAAACCAATTCATGGTAACTCCTATATCGTCAACATGTTCTGCGGCATGCGATCCGGAACACTAAAAAGCACTCGGGGGCCCCNATTCATGGTAACTCCTATATCGTCAACATGTTCTGCGGCATGCGATCCGGAACACTAAAAAGCACTCGGGGGCCCCGTGCAAGGGCTCCGTGAAACACTAACCACCCACCTCCGTGTCCCCTGTGTGTTCTCGTGCGACTCTTTTCTTTTAACGTTCTCCTCCTTCCCACAGATAGATCACACACCAGCTCCTATCCACTACAAGGCTTCGCGTGTTTGATGGATATACTTATCAGGAGATAGAAGTTCCAGGAAACAACATGTTTGAAGAGCGCCGAGTCTATAAACCTGTATCACGCGCCCACTGTGACTTCTCTTCAATGGTTTTGGGGAAGGGGGGGGGGGGGAAACTTATTTCCGGCGTTCGAAAACATTTGAGGCTTTTTACCCAAACCAATAAAATCGCCTGGTGCCGTGGGCTTTAAACTATAAACTCGTATCTTGNGTGCCGTGGGCTTTAAACTATAAACTCGTATCTTGACGCCGACACCTCCTCCGTACTTGGAGTAAAATAGTAATAATAAAATGAAGTAACCATTCTGTCCTAAATTATTATATCGCAATGAATAAAATTCACCGAAAACGCTACTGCAGTGCAGTTAAATATCGGAGTACTCGATAAAATTGCAAATAACATCAATTATATGAATGTTTTAACACTGCGAGGACTATGCCTGTGTGACAGAGTACTTAATACAGAGGTGCATCCGAGAATGATGTGCTTAATAACAACCAATAGGAGCATCCACAACTGTATTTACAGCAAAATTAAAATGCCTAGGTTACAATAAAGATCGTATCACTCCATTCGTGACCGGAGGCGCAACAGTTATACGAACACTGACTGCGAAATAGTGCATCAAAATTACACAATAATCGTAGTTGCTGCACATGCTGCGTTGATTAACCAGAAGCTAATTAAGTCGAACGATTGGTACTCAGTTATGTTGAGTCGTGTGTCAGTTAAATACTTAATAAACGTAATCTTCAATAGGCCCGTTTTTTTTTGTTTGTTTCTGTTAGCTGCTTTAAGGCGTCATTCGCATATTTTCTCGCTGACTGAAGCGATTTTGTATAACGTGCACAGTCTTAAAAAAAGTAAGGTACGATAACCGTTGTAATATAATATATAATGCAATATTAAAACTTTTTATATTCTTAAGATGGCAATACTGTAAACAAATTATTAGCTATCAAGCTACCGTTGTTGTGTCATGGCGGNAAGTCGAACGATTGGTACTCAGTTATGTTGAGTCGTGTGTCAGTTAAATACTTAATAAACGTAATCTTCAATAGGCCCGTTTTTTTTTGTTTGTTTCTGTTAGCTGCTTTAAGGCGTCATTCGCATATTTTCTCGCTGACTGAAGCGATTTTGTATAACGTGCACAGTCTTAAAAAAAGCAAGGTATGATAACCGTTGTAATATAATATACAATGCAATATTAAACCTTTTTATATTCTTAAGATGGCAATACTGTAAACAAATTATTAGCTATCAAGCTACCGTTGTTGTGTCATGGCGGTATGTGCCTTGTTGAAATTATATTGTTCTTTCTTAAAACTAATAAATAGTTTATTCAAGTGATCCGGAGTATTTCTTTATAAAACCTACAATAACCATAGCGCTGAAATACTTGCATCACGAACTCCGGGCTCCCACGCAAGCAAAATGGCGTCGGTGATAGGCAACATGTAGGAACGCCGTTCGCCAATCAGCGCCTGGCAACTTAACTCCCAGTTGGCAGCCCCCCAGCCAATAGGGAAGCCTTCGCAACGCGCAGTCGTGCACAAGGCCCTCCGTTACAGAGATTCTCAACAGCGAATCAGCGAATGGGTGAACCCACATCACGTGAACCGCACCACCATTTCACTTTTGTGCACGTCTCTATCTGCTTTTTTTTATTCGTGGCCAACCAAATTCCAGTCACGCATCGCCACCCCCGAATATATGCACTGTATGGGCATTGCGAGGGTATAATTTGTTTAGCTGACCACTGTGTTATCTATCTTGTGACTTTTTCCATCCTTTAGTTCTCTCTGGGCCACGCACCATTTCCTGTTTCTTTTACCTGGTCACTGCAGGCAGGCTCGAATTTTGTTCTTTTTTATTTTATTTTTATTGTTTTGCATACCAACACCACCTCCCTGGTTCATTATTTTTTCATATAATTTAACCCTGTATTTTACTACCAGACTTCCCAGATGGAGGATGTGCGTGGTTCATCCTGCCATCCACCCGGACTCCCATAACAACCTAAATGTATGCTATACGTAGGGGCAGTGACATTTCGCGAAAATATTTCGAGACAAGATACAGTCCAAAGCACTGAATGGTCGTCCAGCCTTCATTGATTGGCTAAAAAATGTTCTGACCCGTGTTAACCATTTGCGCACGAATCACGAAGGTTCAGTGTCGGAGTTACTTAGTCCTGAGTGGCTTGGTCAAAGACGGACACGGCACCAGCAGCCAATGGAGGTATAACAACAGATGAGGTGTGTATACCATATTGAAGTCTACTGTGTGCTCCGATTTTTACGCGAAAAGTAACTTGCCCTAGCTATACGGTATATTGCTACTCTACTTTACTAAACATTTGTGTAGAGGCTCTGAAATATGTTAACTATGTCCATCCCTTCTTTAGGAAGCAGTTGAGAAGAGGACCTGAGGACCCATTTTCGATAAGCTTGGGTTCTCGTCATTTAATTATGTTCCATTGTCAAGTTCGTCTACTTCCAGTCTCATTTAACCAGGTTCCTTGCCAATATAATTCTTCTTCCGTCGTTCGTATTACTAATACGCTTGCCAGGTCTGTGCGCTGCCAGGTCTGTGTGATGTCTTTTAGGTTCTTCGGAGCCCAACCCCTCCCCTCACCTCTACGATTCAAAATGCTTGCCTTCTCGTAAATCCTTTGAACGTTCTGCCTATTTCCACTGGGATCGCCCAGGCTGAGAAGTGGAAACGTTACCATCATCAAAGTCTTTATAGTTTTTTCAGCCCGTCTGGTCAAACATTAATTTGAGTTCAAGTGTTGCAATCACGCAATTATTTTTTTGTACGCGCTGTGCTTGTGTTCGTCATTTGTCTTGCAACTAGTGAATCAACGCGCTGAGGGATCGATGATACTGGCGGTAACCGTTCGTATCGAAGACCTGTAGTGAATTCCTCAAATCAGATCGACCACAACGAATATTCCCAAAATTCTGGGCATTTGGTAGCTTGATGTACACAGTACCGGTGATAAGTAGGGACATGCCAAATTCGCGTTATTTTTTGGCATCAGGCTAAATATCTCAGTACTGTATATACCCTAGGAAGCGTCGTATCTCCATTGATTGCTGCCTAGATGTTAAGTCACGTCATTTCTGAGTGAACTGCATGCGACTGGCACGCACAATTGCGGAGTGTTCATTTATTGGCGCAGAGTTAACAGGGGTGTGTCAAATAAAGAATGGTCCGTTGACGAACGCATCGAAAAAGAAATTTGTTTTGAGTTTAAAATGTCCTCAAGTCATAACGCGAATCATGCATGTCTCTAGTGATAAGTTTCAAGTGCAACGTGTCCTGGATCGTAGATATAGTGATTCAACTTGCTTATTGTCAATAATGCGGCGTTGTGCCCTCTTGAGGGAGGAGTCTCTTCCAATTATTGTAAATTATTTTGTATCGACCGGTGAAACTGTTGTAATAAATAGGCAGCTAACGGTTTATTTAGCATTTTAAAAATCGAGCTTTGAAAAAATCACTGCCCTACCAGCTTATATTTGTATGTATTGACTACCTGGCAAGCGCCCAATAAATTTGGTGATGACAGGGGGGAAATAGTTCCATGTCTTAACGTTGAATTAAAAGTGTTCGTTAAACATTTGTCAATACTACAATGATGTATTTTTTAAATGATTTTTTAATGCATATAAGTGTAAAGATTATAGAATTTATAAAATATTTATTTTTATAATAATTTTAAAAATTCCCTTTACTGATGAATGAATAAAGTGATCAGGTCCACGGCAGAAGAATACACAATGTGCTTACAAGTAGATCTTAACCCTTTCAGTCCCACATTACTTTAAAATTTCCAGTGCTGCAAATTAGATATTTCTTGATGCGTACTGTAATTAAGCTGGTAAAGAACTTAATTCGTTTTCACAACTAATAAGCTTTAGGCTTTGTGTTCGGTGATCAGTGATATGAACCAATCATAACACAGCGCAGTAGCACGGTTCAGGAATAGTTACCCACAGGGAAGATGGTTGGGCGCTGAGCATTGCAGAGTACTGCACCGGTCAAGTATGAGCTTCCCACGCAACATGATAAAGATTGTCTACAATGGGCGTGAAAGGGTTAAGCAGGGCTTTCAAAAGTGCTCATTTTCCTGTGAACAACCTATGACAGTAAACGGCCTATAGATAGGGACAGGTGTTCTTCGCGGGAATATTGACCGCCATGCTAGACTTCAATATCCTACGTCCACAACCAACACTTCCTTCAGTCATTGGACTCGCGTCTACGAGAGAAGACATGTTCTTATTTGACTGGGCCAATCGTAATAAAGTGCTCTGATACTGAACCTCTATTATTCGTGGACAGACACTTGAGGCTCGTGACATGTAAGATCATCCAGCCACGAAAGAGCATACGAACGAATGTGTTTTGGAGAACAACTGATCTTGAAATCTTTTCATGAAAAACACTTGTCTTTACCTATAGATAGGGTCAGTGACTTTTCGTGTAAAAATCGGAGCACACAGTAGACTTCAATACTATATACACACCTCAGTTGTTGTTATACCTCCATTGGCTGCTGGTGCCGTGTCCGTCTTTAACCAAGCCACTCAGGACTAAGCAACTTCGACACTGAACCTTCGTGATTCGTGCGCAAACGGTTAACACGGTCCAAAACATTTTTTAGCCAATCAAAGAAGCTGGACGACCCTACAGTGCGTTGGACTGTATCTTGTCTCGAAATCATTCGCGAAACATCACTGCCCCTACCTATAGGTAGGGGCAGTCCAAAGTACTGTGGGGTCGTCCAGCTTTTTTGATTGTCTGAAGCATATCATGGTCCGTGTTAATTGTTTGCGCGCGAATCACGAAGGTACAGGTGCCTGAGTTACGGAGAACTGAGCTGCTCGGTCAAATGCGGAGACGACACCAGCAGCCGATGGAGATATGACAACAGCCGAGGTGTCTCTGTAGTATTGAAGTCTTCTGTGTGGCAAGGCTGCGGCGTAAGACGCAGAGAGATCACGTGCGTCGCTGCCAAGGGGGGGGGGCAGCGATGTGAGTCAGCAGAGAGGCAGTGTGACGGCTGTGTGAGTCCTCGAGTGTCCACTCCAGCACCTGGAATGTCCAATGCAGGGTCCTCCACTCCTGCACGTGCTGCTGGACGGTTCACGCCCGCTCGGGACGAGTTCCCCCCCCCCACTCGTCGAGGTGCATCCAGCTCCGCGCTGACCCACTTACTTGATTTGATTAATAATGTTATTCACTGTTAGGAATATCACACACGTTGACGGGAATCACAGTACAATTGGTCACAGCTACTCGACACACCAGCCAAAATAACAGGTTCTTCAGTTGTACATGAAGTAAACTGGCAAAGCCGATCACAGGATATGAACAACTTGAGTAGTGACTATAAAAAAAATAGTAATAATACGAGGAAACTAACCAAAATATCAAAATTTATGGTGAAAAAAAATCACAACAAAAGATATACTCAAAACTAACTACAGAAACAATACTGATAAAAAGATAAAAATTTATTCGACTGGCAACAAAATGACAGAATGTATGAAAACTAGGAAGTGAAAAACCAAAGTGCGCAGGAACATGAGATCAAGAAGGGACAGTAAACAAAAATACCTCTGCCGCACACTCTGCCATGGGACAGCGACGATCGTTGAACTCTACCAAATTTTGCCTAACTCGAAGGGAATTTAACCCATTCGGCTCCAGCGTACACATTTGTGTACATTACGCACGTGTAGGCAATTTTTGGCTTGTACTGCACACTGCGAAGCTCAATGACCAATGATTTTATCCGTGGGCAAATTGTTCACAAACCGTCTTACTGGCCTAGGCTCATATAAATTATGGCCTACTGCTCATTTGGTTGTGACAACGAAACCAGAGTTGCGTCGACGTAAGTACAGCATGCATCAAATATTTTTGTCTGCAACATCTGAAACCGGGAACTTAAGTTAGTCTGAGAGGGTTAAGGCTCCCGTCTACCTGGAGTTTTTTTCCGCGTTTGAGGCCGCGAAGCGCGGGAGCGATAACGGCGACACTGCCACGCTCATCAAGTACGCCTTCGCCGCTAAGCGCAAGGCTCTGAACTGGCGTGCAGTGTTCTCGTCGTGCTGCGTGTACCTATGGGACTTTCAGCGGTGACCATATAATTTTATCGGTGGGAAGTCTCAAGGAAGGTTCAGTGCAGGGCCCTTGAGTATTTTTGTATGGATCTGATGCGTGTATTTTAAGATAGAGCGCTTTTAAAAAGCGGGTTTTAGCGGTTTTAAAATACGCTGGAATTGTGTTTTCTAATTACGTGGCATTTTGAAAGTACTCAACAGCCCTCGTCTGAAGTATGTGTTCCTTTCGTAGATCGGCATATTGGACGATCGTTTAATACAAATCTATGAAAAGTGTGTAGAACGGAGATCTTACACCTGTGAAAATGCGATGGGTAATATAATCTTCCTTTATAAGAAAAATAGGGATGCTGATTCGTAACAAAACACAAGGTGGCAACCCTGTTCAAGTATAAATTATGAGTTTACTTCATAACAAATCGCTAAATTATCTACATATATAATTTCATTCAGCTTTAAAAATTGACATGTAAGAATGGAGGAAAAAAACTACTACATAAAAAAATTGTGTTTAGCAATGCTACAGATTTGTAAATTTTTTAAAATAAATGTCTTACTTATNAAAAATCGCTTAATTATCTACATATATAATTTCATTCAGTTTTAAAAATTGACATGTAAGAATGGAGGAAAAAAACTACATAAAAAAATTGTGTTTAGCAATGCTACAGATTTGTAAATTTTTTAAAATAAATGTCTTACTTATCTTATATAAATTGTAACGCTTAATTACTCGGGCAGCTCTGCAAACACAATTTTCTAATTTAGTTGTATTTGTTAAATTTTGGAGATGTTTATGTGAAACAACTGCGTCGACTTTTCTTGACTCCTTAATGTATATATTGATTTTTCATTTTAGGTGTTGCAAAATAATAAACTTTGTGGTGTAAAACGTACTTTCGAATTTCCTATAAAAGCTGGCACTCTGTAACCTATAAAAAGGGTTTCAGTAAATCCAAGGGACAAGAAGCAGCCAATTATATAATAGATGGTGTGTCAGTAACAGCCAATAGCATTGCCAAGGGAAAGGCGCCGTCTGTATTGGTGTTGGCTTCTGGACTCGCACAGCACTGACCATGAGTTCGCCTATTTTGAAACATGTCAGGCGTGAACTAGTATACTCGGCATAATACGTTAAAGTATTAAATCAATATGCAAACACAATTTTTTGATGACCGCGTCAGTGTGTTGTAATGGGAACGTTAACGCTCATGTGCGCATTATTAAAATTGAAACACCCAAGAACACAATTGACCCCGAACTGAACTGGACCGTTTAGAACCATGGGCTATAGTTGGGGTAGACAGAGTTTCGTATTCTGTGTAATTACCGTACATAGAGCCTCCCATCACCATTACTAAGAATGTCACACGATGAACAGTGATAGAGGCTGTTCACGGTAAAGTGAGCAATTTTGATGCCCTAGTTACATTTTTTTTATCAAATATTTTTTACCCTGTCGCCACTTTTTAAAATAAGCATTGCCATGCAAGTAATAAATACAGTGCATATATTTCACAGGACTCGAAAGTTAACGTCTAAGGCTACAATAAAATATATTTATTGAATATTATTCCAAATAAGAGGGCTTTAAAAAGTGCTCACTTTACCGTGAATGGCATATAAAAGTGTTTGTTTCCTGTATAATTTAAAAAAATCCCGTCCTTTTATATAGATAAAATAATTTTTCTGACTTAAGGATGCACTAGTTGCAGTAAAACTGGGTCAGAGTGAGAGTAAAAAGTTTAAAATCACTTTCTTACACAGATATTGTTCTAACCTAAAATCCTACCAATGTATTTTTTTCGTAGTTATATTGCCAAATAAAGCAGTTCAATGTTGGTACTCGGAGACAGGCCACTGCGCATCTGTCATGAGTACTCTACCCCATATTTCTTCTAGGTTCCAACAAGGAGACGAGGAATCTCAGCGGCCACGCCCGAACAGGCATTAAGAGTCGCGAGGACTGACATTTGGCAAACGATCGTTGCAGCCGAGTGAAAAATGGCGCAACGAAAAGAAACGGGGCAGAGCAATGCAGCAAGTCCACAATGCAACAATCTAAAATCCATACAACCGTACGGTAACAGCTCGACGAAAAATAACCCAGATGCAAGAAACGTCTCTACAGTAAATTTTTGAGACCAATGTTTTCATAAATATTACTGTTAACTTTTGACGTACGTTTTTCACGTAGCATAGAGATACGCATTATATCTAATAAGTTGTTGTTGGACTTGCACCCCCGACTGTAGGCAGCCACGCACCACGTCACTACGCACGTCTGCTAACGTTGGTGTAACTGTTGGATACACAGTTGAGGGATATTGGTAGGCCCTGTGCGGCATTGTATCCTCGGCCGAATGAAATCTACGGCTTGCGTAGCTGTGCTTTCAAGTTCGGATAGAGAAAGAAATCGCATGGTGCGAGATCAGGCGAGAACGAAGGGCGTGGCAACACGGTGACCTGTTGTCTTTCCAGTTCCTCTTGGGCAAGCGCAGAGCTACCTGCAGCAGCGTTGTCGTGTGACAACAGCCAGTACTTCATACGTCACAGCTCGGGATGCTTATGACTACTGCCAGTGACATTTCGCGTAAAAATCGGAGCACACAGTAGACTTCAATACTATATACACAACTCAGCTGTGGTTATACCTCCATTGGCTGCTGGTGCCGTGTCCGTCTTTAACCAAGCCNATATCTAATAAGTTGTTGTTGGACTTGCACCCCCGACTGTAGGCAGCCACGCACCACGTCACTACGCACGTCTGCTAACGTTGGTGTAACTGTTGGATACACAGTTGAGGGATATTGGTAGGCCCTGTACGGCATTGTATCCTCGGCCGAATGAAATCTACGGCTTGCGTAGCTGTGCTTTCAAGTTCGGATAGAGAAAGAAATCGCATGGTGCGAGATCAGGCGAGAACGAAGGGCGTGGCAACACGGTGACCTGTTGTCTTTCCAGTTCCTCTTGGGCAAGCGCAGAGCTACCTGCAGCAGCGTTGTCGTGTGACAACAGCCAGTACTTCATACGTCACAGCTCGGGATGCTTATGACTACTGCCAGTGACATTTCGCGTAAAAATCGGAGCACACAGTAGACTTCAATACTATATACACAACTCAGCTGTGGTTATACCTCCATTGGCTGCTGGTGCCGTGTCCGTCTTTAACCAAGCCACTCAGGACTAGGTAACTCTGACACTGAACCTTCGTGATTCGTGCGCAAACGGTTAACACGGGCCAGAACATTGTTTAGCCAATCAAAGAAGCTGGACGACCCTACAGTGCTTTGGACTGTATCTTGTCTCGGAATCTATTCGCGAAATATCACTGCCCCTACTTATGACGAATTGCATCGTTTACACGGCAGGCTCTCCACGTAGCAGGTCTTGTTTATAGTTGCCCCTTGGGGGATGAATTCCGTGTGAACAATGCCCGAAGGAGTAAAGAACCGTTCAAGCAACACCTTTCCTTTTGACCTGTCTTGTATCGTTTCTCCCCCCCCCCCCCNCTGATGGCCGATTGCTGTTTCCAGTTGCCGATCGTACAGAAAACACTATATTTCACTCCCTGTTACGATCCGGTTGAGAAACGCCCCATCGTCTACAGTACTAGGCCCCTACTGATCATATCACCGCATATGATCATGAGATCGTCACGTTGGTCTTGCCGTGCTGTGTAAACACCTGACGTGTTCAGCTCATCCGACAGAGTTTTGTGGCACGTTCCATGGCTAATCCTTGCGGATGTTGCAAGATCGTCTACAGTTTTGGTGCGGTTGGTCCGCATCAAGATTTCAACTTCTTCCATCTCGCGGTCAGCTCGGCTCGTTCGTGACCGACCAGTGCGCTTGTTATCCTCCAAACTCTCTCTCCCCTGTTCAAAGTAATGGTGCTACATAAGCACCGCGTTACCTATTTCATCATCTGAAACGTTTCGCTAGCGGATTTGTCTAACATTTGGCAGAACTTGACATTCTGCCGTTGATCAAACTGCGACATTCTCGTTGTTTTACACCGCTAGCATTAAACTACCCTTCATATACGCACCCTCGTCTCAACTAATGGGTTAATGATAAGACTAATCGTCTCCTACCAAGGCGAATCGGGTTCGACTCCCAGTGGGGTCGCTTCCGGATAGTGCCGGACAATGCCGCTGGTCGGCGGGTTTTCTCGGGGATCTTCCGTTTCTCAAGCCCTTTCATTCTGGCACTGCTCCATCCTCACCTTGCTTCAACCTCATCGACTTTCAAGACCTCGATGTTAGAGGCAGACCAAAATCTCTTCGTTCACTCACTCACTTGCCTCAGTTAAGACCCCTTTTAAACAGTTATAAGATAGCGCCAGTTTTGCACGAGTTGTTGTGACACACGTAAGCATGCTGTTTGTTTTCATTTAGTCAATTTGACAACAAAAAATAGGTCTTGACGAACACCGTCGAATTAAAAGAAATATTCTGTCCTGCTTACCACCCAGCTGTCAAAAAGCGGCCGTCGTTGCTGAGACATAGTATGACCGAGGCCATTGCTCTCCTTACACTTCACCGTAAACTAACAACGGCACGTGGTGAAACATATCTGCTGCAGTGCACCACAGCAACACTACGCGGACACCTCTTTCTTGACCCCGTCGCCTTAGTTCGTGGCTTCCTACAGTCGAGGCGCCAGCCCACGTGGTCGTATTTAACGAGATTGGTATTCATTAATTCTATTACGCCTACGTATTTGGCCATCAATGTACAAAATAAATACAGGTAGAAATGTTTTACCTCTACCACCACCACCCCCACCATGTTTGATAAAAGTAAAATGTAACACTGAACATATGAGCTTGGATTTTCTGACCATGGGTGACAACATCGCCAGATTTTTTCTGCAGAAATGGGTGAAATATCAGATTTTACTCTCTGTGGCTACAGACGTGCAAAATTCGCGTTGTTATTTGGTAGCACGCTTGACTTCGCTGCCTTATCTATATACATTTGAGTCGGTGTCATTTGTTTCTTGGCTTCTGGAAGAGCGAGGGTTCGCAGTCTTTTTTTGATTTTTTTTTTTTGACTAGGCGAGACGTGATTTGGCTATCTTATCGTTTCTTGTTTCCGATTGATTCAAGGTCCAAAGTAAAGATTTCGAAGTCTAATCTGTCTTCAAACGATAACACGAATTTGGCAGGTCTCTATTTTTGGCTTCTTCGCGTTAGTTAAAAAAACTTTAGATATCGGTGGACCACTCCAGAGCCACAGAAGTAAAATTACGTGGTTGTTTTTTTGACGTAGGCGTGTCCGCTCTCTGATTGGCTGTCGCGAGGCGCTGATTGGCGAACAGCGTTCCGGCATGTACCGCCATATTTGCTGCCCAAGTTGGCGGCAGTAGCGAGCGTTGCGCCACTGCTTTAAGATCTACTTGCATGCACATTGCATACTCTTACACCATATGTAAAATTAACATTGCCACTGGCTTGATCACTTTATTCGTACGTCGGTCNCATATGTAAAATTAACATTGCCACTGGCTTGATCACTTTATTCGTACGTCGGTCAAGGAAAATTTATAAATTATTATAAAAGTAAATGGTTTACAAATTTCGCTAATTACTTCACTTTCGCGCATTCAAAAACTAAAAGTAAAAGAAATAATTTCAGTATTTACACATGTTTACCAAACACTTTTAATTCAACGTTAAGGCGTGGAACTACTTTCTCTCGGTCGTTACCAACTTTACCGGGCGCATTCCGGTCAGTGTGCCCATTAAAACATATGCAGGTAGGGGCCGTGATATTTTACAAATGTTGATTTCAAAAAAGTGCTAACGTTACCGTTAACAGACTTAACCGCCGTGTCTGCTGGTGCTCGCGGCTGTAGTAGGCGGGTGTAAGTGAGCGCTGTACCTCTGTATTGTCGACTGGTGTGTGACCCGGAGGCTGGCAGGGGCGGCGCAGCAAGTGCAGTGAGACGGCGCATGCTCGGCGCGACATTCTTCACGGGTGGTCGTCGGACGGCGGGGGCGGGGGAGACGGTCGTGCGTGCGTGCGCGCGTGTGTNTCACGGGTGGTCGTCGGACGGCGGGGGCGGGGGAGACGGTCGTGCGTGCGTGCGCGCGTGTGTGCGTGGCCTGCCTCCACCTGGAATGCGGTGTGTAAACACTGGGCTCTGGGAGGCGAGCTGCCCACCGCTCCCAAACTCACGACGGGCTGCCGGCACGACGAGGAGGCCGCGCTACCATGTAGCACCGCCAGCCAGCGGTGGACCGTTACCCCTCCAGCACGACGCCGAGTACCAGCCGTCCTCGGGACAGCAGGGGCGACCGGCCGATGTCGACACAGAATACTTACCTGCCGGACGCTTGAAATGCCTTGCAGGGTGTTTGAAATACTCGTTTTTAAACCTAAACTATTAAACGTGCATCTAATGCGCTGATCTACGAAAACAACGCACACTTCAGACGAGGGCTGTTGAGTGCTTTCAAGACGACACGCGCATTAGAAACACCTATTGATACAGACCTGAAGAATTCGCGGATTCATTTTGGGACAACATAGAATTCAAAGCACATGTGTTTATACAACTTTTAGACATTGGTCCACACGGTGTTTGACACCTCCTGGAGAACGCTGGCCCAATAGTAGCCTTCCACTGCGGCAGCAGACAACCAATGTGCAATTGATATTGACAAATTTATAAATAAGACTGTATAGTGTAGCCTGCAGGTCATTGAAATCGCGAATTTTTCAGGTCTCTACCTATTGGCTTTTTCAACATGCTGTATAATAAAAATACGCTTTAGATACAAGCAAAACTACTCAAAGGCCTTGCATCGAACCTTCCTACAGAATTTCCACTAATATAATAACAGGGTTACCTTTTAAAATCCCATAGGCGCATGCAGCACGGCGAGAAAACTGCACGCCAATTCAGAGCCTTGCGCTTAGCGACGATGGCGCACTTGATGGGGTGGCATTGTCGCCCTTATCGCTCCCGCGCTTCTCGGCCTCAAACGCAGGAAAAAGCGCTATGTAGGAGGGAGTTTTATGAATGCAGAGGTGACAAAAATCGCTTCTTCCTCGGACTCTAGACGCGCACTCGCCAGTGAAATAGCGTGGCTTGCCATCAACGTGTCGGAACGTCGTTCGTCTAATCAACGCCGGGTGAGTTACTTGCCAGCGGACATTTCAGCCAATAGGCAACCTCTCGCCGCAAGCAGTAGCCAATCAAGCACAAGAACCTCCTGCAGCCAATTTGAGAATGGGCACGCCTACATCAAAGGAACCGATACACCATTTCGTCTCCATGTACTTACATACTCTACCGGCGTGATAAAAACACACACTCTGGTAGCTAGAGACCACAATAATTACCGGATTCATTACTGGACAAGGTAGGATTCAAAAACTAGGGCTGTGTTCGAATTCAGCGCAACGTGTCCTTGATACCTTCCCGTGTCATGAGCCCTTGTACCTATGTGAGAAATATTTGTTTGCGAATTGGGACGCCTTTTTTTCTTTTCCACTTCGAGTTTTATTCTATCGACAACGCCACCCAATTTTGGAGAGAATAAAAATTCCACGTAAGCTGTATTTCAATATCCTACTTGCCCACCTGCAGTTTCCCTTCCCTTATTGGCTGCGTGCCTTTGTCGAAAACAGCGGGGTTTTTAACTGGACCAATGAGAATTAGGTTAGTGCGGTACTGAACGTCTGTGATTCGAAGGCAGGAATCTAAGGCACGCAGCAGTCGAAATAATTGCATTTGCGAAAGTGAATCTGAGTGTAAGTGTATCGAAATACAACTCGAGAGGAATTATTTTCGCGTAAATCAAGCGGCCCTATCTGTAGCATTTCACTCCGCGCGAGTGTTTTCGCGGCCGTGCAAAGTTGCAATCACTAACAAACGAAACATTTTAAACAGTTGCGCATCGGAAAAGGATGTAGTGCTCGAGAAGGGCAAATGGCTCGTGCCCTTGGCTGAAGGGGACACAACGTACTAGGCTGCAGTTGTGCCGTTACCGCGAATTCGGACAGCAACACTGTGACGTCATATCCGGGAGCACGAACGTCCGCAGACGCTTACATGCACACACGGTCGCCATTTTGCTGATAAACGCTGACTCGGAAATATACTGTAGTTGCAGCAGCGAAGTAGTAATGGGATACGTGCGTCTTAATTTCTTATGAAAAAACTTTGTGGTGTTGAAATTGCGGCAAATGAGATAGTTCTTTTTTAGTATACACGAGTGAGTGACATCAGTCACGTATGTACACTCATGGCTTTAAGTGGTTAACATAACCTGTTTACAGTAGGTGCGTGTGCAACAGTATTAATAATAATAAATTGCAACTATATCGCGGCAACCTGAGCATCTTTGAAAGCCCTGCTAAATATTTCCTACTTTCAGTATTTTTTATAATACAATGGAAAACGTTAGTTTTTGAATCCTGAGGACATTTGCCACTACTCTACAGTAGTCGGGAATTTCTAAATAATTATTTGTATTTGTTCCTGTCAGAAATCTCAAAATGGTTAAGTAAGCCTTAAACCGGATGTGGTGGTTAAGGCGATCTCCTAGCTAATGTTTTAAATACGTTGCAGCGTGTATAAGAACTTTCTTTTTGACAAAATTACTATCAAACGTGCTCCTAATAGATTTACCTGTGAAAAGTAAGTACATTCCAGACGATGGCGGAATGGTACTTACAAGACATTTCACACTTTGGAAACATTATTTTCATGCCCTCCAACATAACAAAAACGGCTCTTTCTGACTCCTATATCTCGACATATACACCCCGGATACTTGCGAAATTATGATAGATAGACACATGAAAAATTCACGTTATTATTTCTCGGCAGACTGAACTCCAAGTTACTGTGTATTTGACCGACTTGTGCCGTAGGCCGGCAGAAGGTATTGACACGGCTCGCGGGATTTTTGAGCCGATGACGTAACTTCAGCGGCGCACTGTCCAATCTTCTTTAACGAAGTCAGACAGGTAGGTGACGTCACTTAAAGAATATCGGCCAATGAAACCACTGGCTGCTCTCACTTATGTACAATCCAGTGGAGTTTATCCTGTCACCGGAAGATAACGCGAATTTTGCAGGTCTGTAACGACAGGGGCTTGAAATGGACTTTGCTACAGAGTCGCGTTCAATAAAATTACAGGATGACAGTTAAAAGTCACGTTCGGGCAAGTCTACGACTGAAATTCTAAACGCCAGTTTAGCGCGTTGCGCGTAGAGGCGATAGCGCTTTACATACGCCGGTCGACGTCGCCCGTAGTGCATCATCGATTTTTCCCTCACTCACACAAACACACCCCTCATTAAGTGACCACATGGTATTTATTTTATAAACCTAACACTCTTCTGGTCTGCATGGGCTGCAGGGCCATAATGGTAAGAATAGTACAGGATGTCACGTATATTCGCGGATACGGACTGCACCACACTAAGTAGAAAACAGTCATTGGTAAAAAAAAAAAAAAAGTACACGACCCTTAGTTTACGAGAAAAAGCAAATTAAAGTAGTTAAAATGACTTCATTTCAGGTTAAGCACAGCATACTGCATCAGCATACAAAACGTTGAAACGTCGTGGTAGGTGTT
This sequence comes from Clitarchus hookeri, assembly GCA_002778355.1. Lineage (NCBI taxonomy): Eukaryota > Metazoa > Arthropoda > Insecta > Phasmatodea > Phasmatidae > Clitarchus > Clitarchus hookeri. The sequence continues at coordinate 734,400 of NQII01000194.1, read as the reverse complement.
CGAAGTTTGCTTTGCCCGTAGCAATGCATTTTTCCGCACGTTGAGTACATCTAGCATGCGCGGAGTTTGGCCGCCGGGATGCCCACATGACCATTGCTGTGTCCCAGTACTCGCTGCATGTGAACTCCATGGCCTCTTTAACACTACTGAGCTCGGCTCGTTACCTTACCGCATGCCTCACAACTGACACAATAGTTTCAGCATTACCACATCACCTCACCTTTATATAATTAGAGTACCACATCTTTGCTACAATTGTTTCTGGACCTTTCATGTCGTTTTCCTCGTAAACGAAAGGTCTTGTGCATTTTCACCGAAGAGTATTATCTACTTAGTTTTGATCACAGATTCGTGTGTTACAGTCCGTATCCGCGAAATACCTGACGTTCTGTATTTACATGGTTTAAACACAGAGTAGACAACTACACAGATACGAAACTGCGTGACGGTTTCTTTGATGTAGGAGTACCCACTATCTAATTGGCTGCTCACGGCTCTGGGAACGAGCTTCGTGTGTGATACGTATACTGCGTGCTGCGAACGACTCCCTATTGGCTGGAATGTCGGCTTGCGAGTAGGTTACCGGGCGCTGATTGGTGAACGACATTCCGACATGTTGCTAGCCAGCGACGCCATCTTGCTGGCGCGTGAGGCTGGAGTTCGCGATGTATGTGGCTGTTTCGATTCTTTATTTTGAAGTATTTTCCGGTGCTGTAGGAGGAACGAAGCTGTAAGCTGTAAGATTTTACCAGCTTTTTTTTAGTCTTTTTCAAAGCCTAACATTGTGATCTACTTTGGTTGCCCGTTTCGACGTTGCACAGATAAATACTATCGGCTGGTTATTGCGCCAGCTCTTTTCAAGAGGATCAAATACTTGCGTTAAAACGCCAATATGTGGTGCCAGTACAAGGTAAAAAAAATTTTTGTTACGTCGTCTGTATTCAACCGAATTTCGTGAAGTTTGCCGTAATATAACAACGTCCGAATCAGATGAAGAAATGTTTGACGTAATGTTGCCTCGTTAGCAGTTTTCATTACGTTCACCGCAACGAAACAACACGTCGGCAGCTCTATACGTGTAAATTACAATGGTTTATACACTACGTTCATTCTGACATTTGAAATAGCCATCCTATTGGCTGATAGTTAGTAATAAACGTCCAATATTACGTTGTAGTGTGGGCCTATAATAAGGTCATATGTCAGAAAATAGATAGCAGTATACCTGTATACTTGACGGAACAAATTCACAGGCATTCAATATGAGATAAACGTTCCCCTTTATATCCACCACAACACAAGCTACAGGTATATTGCTATATATTTTCTGACATATGATCTTATTATAGGCCCACGCTACAACGTAATGTTGGACATTTATTACTAACTTTCAGCCAATATGATGGCTATTTCAAATGTCTGAATTAACGTAGTGTATAAACCATTGTAATTTACACGTATAGAGCTGCCGACGTGTTGTTTCGTTGCGGTGAGCGTAATGAAAACTGCTAACGAGGCAACATTACGTCGAACATATCTTCCTCTGATTCGGACGTTGTTATATTACGGGAAACTTCACGAAATTCGGTTGAATACAGACGACGTAACAAAAATTACATCTACAGCACTCAAAGTGTTAAGTAAACTTCCTACAGTGTAGTCTAAGTTTTTAACACGTGAATAGCATGGAAAATGTATCACATTTCAGTTTGCAAATAAAGGACTGCTGTGCGTCGCTATTATACGAATTCGTGTTATTTGCTAAGAATTCGATACTATCCTGAACAAATTTAGGAAAGCTACCTCGGATGTATTAATGTGAAAAGGGGAGGGAGAATATGAGGGATCTCCTTAGGTGTCGCATGGGCCTCGTTATAAGTATAGGCTATTCACGGTAAAGTGAGCACTTTGGAAAGCCCTCTCATTTGGGATAATAGTCAATAAATATATTTTATTTTAGCACTAGACTTTAACTTGCGGGCGCGGTGGAATATGCATACAGTATTTAATACTAAAACGGTAATATTCTTATACAAAGGAGGTTAAAAGATAAAAAATGGCTCAAATAAAAAAGTAACTAGACCCTCAAAAATGCTCACTTTACCGAGAACAGCATTTAGTTGGGTTTATTATCATTTTTAAAAATGCTGTAAAATATTCCAATGTGCAATATTTTTTCAGGACAGGAATTAAAGTCGATATGCTGTTCAGAATTCGCAAATTTGGTTATTGAAACACGAATGTGTTTGTTGAAAAGTGTCAAAGTAAGCAAAAATCGCTGTAAATAGCCCTCTGTTTACGATATTTATTCTTCCGTAAAAAAGCTTTCTAAACTATAGCGACAATCCTGCATATGTTCTGAGCAGATTGCTGTATAAAACCCTATACTCACCGCTTAAATTCTGAAGAAACAGAACACACGCGAATTTATATACAATCCCCGTCTCAATGCTTCCTTATGGCATTGACTTGACCTTGAGTCGTTTATTATTGTTTGCTATGGATTCCTCTTAAGAGCTCGTGGTATGGAGTTAGTACGCGAGTAAGGATAAATGTGTAGCCTCTCAAGAGCTTCTCTAGAAGAGACCGAGCGGCCAGGGGACAGGGAACTGGTCGGCGCCGACACAAAACCACACGGAACACATGTTGGCGCAGGCACGCGAACCGCCGCGCCTCGTGCGCGGTTTCCCACCTCGGCGTGCGTCTCGCACACCCGCGGACCGCGAGCTAGCACCCGCGGCTCGCTCCCGACCTCGTGGTGCGGATGCCGGCGGCCGAGCGCCACATCTGCGCGCAGGTATCAAACAAGTCTGGCGCCACATGTCTAGCGCCTGCGGACTCTCCGGACGCAACCCGCCGCGCGCTCCTGCGAAGCCGGGTTGCATCGCCGCGGGCCGGCA